>LRSR01007966.1:0-18940 GCA_001579985.1 Hypsibius dujardini
TCCTAAAAAAATTATTAACAATTACCACTTGTAAGAGAGGAAATGGCAGGGCAATTAAGGGAAATTTAACTGAAACCTACGGAGCTGTAAAAGGGTCCAGAAAAAGGTCACAAATGACTTGAACATTCTCCCGAAATATTTGATCGCCGCAGACAAATGCAAGCAAATTCAAGAAGGGAGATAATTATCCGATCTCCTCTGGTTTCCTCCGTAAATAATTAGGAATATCAAAGGCGCAAAAAGCCAGTCACAATGCCATTCTGAAGGGGATTAGCGTGGACCGCCGCCGCCGCCGCCGCCGTCTCGTCTCGGATAATGATAACTGAATGTGTCTGTCTCTGCGTGTGTGTGTGTGAATGTGTCTGTCTGTCTGTGCGCGCGCGTAACAATGTGGCTCTGTTCCGCTCTGTTCCTCCTTGTGTTGCACGAATAAACGAAAATGATGTGGAATAACAATACACACACTGTTGCGACTCGTTGTGGCAACTGTCTCGGCACTATGTACGAGCAGATGGGTGGTTGGTTGGTCGGTACTAAGACACACAAAATGATCGCTGTATGTATATATGATTCGCGCTCCAGGAAAGTTCGCTTTTTTTGCTGTTGCTTTTGTTTATGCGTGTGTGACGACGGGTGACAGGGCTGCGCGAACACGGAATTGACTGGGAAACCTGTTGCTGGTAGTCACTCGGACGTTTTTAATTACCTCCTAGCCGGTATATGTCGTCTCTGCCCACATGGCTCGGGGTGTGTGATTGCGAGAGAGGCCTTCTTTCATGTGTTTATAGGTATTTTCTTCCGAGACACCCTTTCGCTGATTTGGCCGTGGCGCAAACGGGTTTTCCGGCTAACTAGTTAGGAGGTTCCGCTTTGCACCGCAAGAACAACATGCCCACCAAGAAAGAAGACGCCGTCATCGTATGTTGTGTAGTTGGTACGGTATATATAGCTGGTAGTTCTTATAAAAAAAGTCGCAATCTCACTTGATTCCCACAACAAGGATACAAGGTTGCCATTCTAAGTGCCCGACTTGAAGTGACGTAAAATGGTGTCTGTACATTTACATATAAATAGCGTCCGTTGAAACATGACCCCGCCCAAGTGACCAATCAATGGCCCAGCATCCCTATCACATATGCATGTGCATGTGCTTGTGCGTGTGCATGTGCATGTGCGTGTGCATGTACATGTGCATGTGCATGTGCATGTGCTTGTGCTTGTGCGTGTGCATGTGCATGTGCGTGTGCATGTACATGTGCATGTGCATGTGCGTGTGCGTGTGCATGTGCATGTTCGTGTGCATGTGCATGTGCTTGTGCGTGTGCATGTGCTTGTGCGTGTGCGTGTGCAAGTGAATGTGCGTGTGCATGTGCATGTGCATGTGCATGTGGGTGTGCATGTGCATGTGCATGTGCATGTGCAGTCGTTGGCGCTTTTCTTTTCGACAGCAGATTGCAGTGGCCAGTCTGAACTGGTTCTTTATTACAAATCTAGATGCCAGAACAGTAACGGATATATATACGGTTTATATGGAACAAATAGCTCATGTCTGGTTTTAAAAACTCTCTCATTAATGGGGTTTAGAAAACTCTGATCTATCATTTGAAGGTCCTGCCGCGAACCCAAAAGACATTGAAGCCACGTATTTCTTATAACATTTCCCTGGAGACAATCTTGACTGATTTTCAGGGGACCGAGAATATTAGAACATCTGCATGAAAATCGTAAAATACAGCGCATAGATTCATAACGCATGGATTTGGTACATTTGATACAGTAAGGCAACCCGTTCCCCTTATTTGGGTGGAACGAAAAACCGATCGGTTGAAACTGGAGAAGCGTAGGAAAAAACACAAATATTTCACAGGAGTGAAAATTTATCCCGTCACAAACATTAATAACTCCAGCATGCGAATGGTCAGCAAGCGCTGTCGAGTGTAAACCGAATGCGAAGCTCCCACATGGTACTCTCGGTACACTACGAGTATAAGGGGAAATCTGTATTTCGGCTCACCCTTCACTTGGTCGACAAATCGGCTCACTCATGGGTTTCTCTTTGATTGCAAGTGCTTGATTATTTGATTTTTTCTACTATATCCTCGTATACTATAGGACTTCTAAAAATCAAACAATCAAGCCTTTGCCATCAAAGAGTGCTTGATTGTTTGATTTCTTGTACTATATCCTCGTATACTATAGAACTTTTAAAAATCAAGCAATCAAGCACCTGCCATCAAAGAGAAGCCCATGAGTGAGCCGATTTATCGACCAAGTGAAGGTGAGCCGAAATAGAGACTTCTCCTCATACTGCAGCTGTTGCTGTATGAAAGCTGTGTGTGTTTTATCAGGAGAGTTCTAGCCGCGGTTCTCCTAAACATTTGCACTTTACGCCAAAAATCTTTATCTCCCGCGGAACGGAAATGCTAAAAAGTGAGACCTTCTCCATTCTCACGGCGTGGCCGGTCGCCGAGACCCACTTCCAAACCGGGGCGATAGAGTGAGGTGTCAGCACTCGATGAGTAAAACTTTCGCGGGTGATCACAATCAGTCTTCGTACGGTACGCGGTAGGAAGGTGAACTTCTTTCATGCTTTTTTTGCGACTGACAAACAAATAAAAAGCGAGAGAGAGTCGGTCCGTCGGTCCGTCGGTCCGTCGGTCAATGCAAGACGAATGCTTCATCGCTCCGCAGTTCGGCGATCCTCTCCTAATAACCCACTTGATCCTGATCCCTGCCAATAAGAGGAATACCGAAAATGAATGGTGCGAAAGTCGAATTCGCGAACTGTAACTTAACTTACCTCGTCTGCAATTTTTAGTTAGGGTTCCTATTTAAAAATGTCGGATCTCTTCTTACAAAGACGTAAAATTTTACTTTTCATTATTAATTTTACTTTTCATTATTATTTCCAAGCCTCAAATAATGAGCAAATAACGTAGTCCATGTATATGAAGAAATCTGCATTGCCTGTGGCAAATTCAAAAGGAGACAGGCAACCGAAAGTCGTAGACATGGCTGGCCATACCGGCCCCTCGCTCGCCAATGGTGTTTGATCTGATCATTATCTGGATAAGCATCTCTTTCAGCCGTTCCTCCAGACCGTGAAGACAGCCACGAAGTTTTTGGGCGAAACCGTCTAACCGAACTCGTTTTTCCGACCGTTTTTGCCCTTCTCTCACGCCGACACTACCGCACGGCACCATTACCCCGGACGTCGACGTTCTGCTACAGTCACCGCGTCCGACTCCCCTCTCTCCACAGACACCAGGTCCGACTCCCCTCTCGCCACAGACACCGGGGTAACACCCCTGCACAACCGGCCCGTTTTGGGCGCAATTTCCATTTAAAATTTCCCTCATAAATTTTACAATCGGTTCGCAATGACGGTTTACTCCCTTCTCCCCGTCCTCCTCGCCGTCACCCTGACGTCCGCCCAACAGACCGCCCTATACGGCACGGTCGGGTATGGTTCGACCAAACTAGCCGGGTTCGTCAGCGTTGCTGCGGCCGCCACGACGGAAACGCCCCGCAATCGACAACAGCAGCCGCAGACATACGATCCCTATTCCTATCAGTATGCCTACACGTCCCCGCCGGAGCAGTTCGACCGGAGTCGCTATGGCGGCGCGGCGTCGGCGTCGAGTGGGCAGAGCCAGGCGGGTCGTGGGGTCTCGGCCGGGGGCTCCGCGTCCTCCTCGGGATCGGGACAGCAGCGACCGTATGGCTCGCGGTATTCCGGCCAGGCCGCCGCGTCCAGCTACGGAGGTCGTCAGCAGCCGGGAAGGTATGAGCCGGGAAGGTATGATCCCCGCCGACCCCTGCAGCAGACCGATCCGCGGTACAACCAGGGCTATGGGCGAGAGCAGGAACAAGCAGGTAAAGGATAGAGGACACATATTGCATAAGGATCCCAAAACTAAACTAAAACTAAAAGCGTTTTTGTTTAATTTTTTGTTTTGGCTTATTTAGTGGAAAGAAGAAAACTAAACTAAAACTTTTAGTCAGTAAAGATTTAACTGTTAAGCCCGTCATCCTTTTGTAGGGGCCGATGCCAAATCTTGTCTGTATCGTGTACAATTTACCGTTTTGTGAAGCGAGCCTCGATAAACGAAGATTTATTTAAAACATTTCAATTAGAAATTCACTGCTTCCAAATTATTGTTATTAGTGTTTAATCCAACCGCACTCCTTGATAAAAAAAATGTTCGCCCGATTCCAAATTTTTTTTAATTGTATTCAGGTCATTATTTTGATTAATTATTTCGAAAGAATTTATCGAATTTCTTTATGGACGATAATTTCATACTAACTTCATCAAAAGGAGTGTGGCAAACGCCGGCAAATATATTGTATGCTCAGTGCGAGTAGTTCGTTCAATCGGCCCGTTTAGACATTGTGTCGGTGTAGCGTCAAACACTTGTTGGAGTATGCGTAACACATTTTATTATCGTTTTTTTTAACTGCGCAGAAAATTGAAATCTATTTAAATATTTTTTTTTAATGATAATCCATAAAAAAGATCCGTTTTTTTGCAGTGGATTACAGCCGCTATCCTCCCACCCTGAAATCCCTCGTCCTCTCGGAAACGGACATCTACCTGTGGTGGGTCGATCCTGCCGCCCAGCAGAGCGGTGGAGCCCGACGTGGTCAGGAGACAGCGACTGACAAGGACGTCAAGTACTCTGTCAAGTATTCCAAGCTTTATCCTCGACAGGGCGAGCAGGCCGACGAGCAGACCACCGAAGTGTCATCCGCACGTGAGCTACACTTGAAGTCCCTCGAGCCGGGAACCGACTACACGTTCTCCATCAAAACCAACAGAAATGGCCAAGAAACGGGGTGGAGTGCCCCAGTTGTCAACCGGACTTTGGAGCAACGTAAGACCCTTTTTTAGTATCTTGATGGCAGAAGTTTCAATTCTACTTGGACTTGTGAGTATTCGTTGCCAGAACTTTGTCTATTTGTTTAAGTGCCGGTGGAGCCTCCGACAAACATCAAGGTTGTCCCGACGGACCGTGACGCAACAATCACCATATCTCCTCCGGAGAATTTCAAGGGTGCAGTCAGCAGGTACTATTTAGGACCAGTCCGGATAGTCCACGTGAACTAACCAACCAAAGAAAAGGCCAGGCAAACTGGAGGATAAAACATACCCCGCAGGCAAAGACAGTCAGTCAGTCGACAGACAGACAGACAGACAGACAGACAGACAGTCAGACAGTCAGACAGACAGACAGACAGACAGAGAGTTAATGTTGAGGGATAACCTGCTTTTATCGTTAGCTATATCTTCTTATACGCGCCTTCCGGTGGAAACGGCGGCGAGCGCAAATGGGAAGAGTTGCAAGTTCGAGGCGGATATGCTGGACAAAAAGAAGTAACCGCCGTCTTACGGGGTCTTCTACCGGGCGAGGAATATTTCTATACCGTTCAGGCAGTCAACAGCCGCGGCAGCAGCCAGTTCTCCGACATCCAAAGTTTCAAGACCACATCAGGACCCGTATACACCTATCCCACTCGGGCACCTTACGGCGGCGGTGGCGATCGCGATCCATACGGCCGCGACCGTGACCGTGAACAGCAGACCACACAGTCGCCCTACGGATCGGACCGCGATGAGTACGGACGTGATCGCGAAGACAGTAACCGCAATCCCTATGATCAGGACCGTCGGCAAGAAGAGGAGACGACACCGGATTACTACGCTGCCTATAGGACGACTGCCTATCCCGGGTATGAGGAGAACACTCCCGACTACTACGGTCGTTATCCGTCGGACTCAAGGGCCAGCACTCCGGACTATTACGGCCGGTATCAGGCGGCGACGGAGGACCCCTACGCACAACCCTCCACTCCGGATTACTATGCCGAGGCGTTGGCTGGCGGATCGACCGTTCTGAATTCTTTTGTGACTCCGCCATCGCAGAATGGTGCCTTGTACTGGTCACCTTACTGGGCTGCCGCTACCGTTCCTTCGTCCGAACAAGGTAACCCGGACGAACATATAGAGACCGCCTACATTGCTTGACATTCCTTTGATGTATCTGTCAGGTGGCGCAGTTGAGCCGCCGACCGATGTCCGCGTGGAAGCGATGGCCCCCAACGCGGATGCACCCGGCGATCAAGTTGAGGCTTTGGTTACATTTGTGGCTTCTGCTTCGCCTGGTATCGCCCAGTACGAGGTTCTGTATACTTACGGTATGTTGTTGACTGTCTATTGACCTGTTCTATAGGCACTATTAGGCAATACGAAATATGCAACTAAACAGGATTCCAAAGAAGGTTTTTACAAATCGGGAGCACAAACTTAAATTCCCGGCTTGCAGATGCATGAGGCTCAAGGACAATCAAGGTCCATGCTTACAAGACAAAGACACTGATGAGCTGTATACAGGCATTGTCAGCAAACCAAAAAGACCGAGGCGACCGCACAGACACAAATTCGGACACAGAATAAAGCACGACATGATGCGACATACAGACACATAGACACAGACACAGACACAGACACAGACACAGACACAGACACAGACACAGACACAGACACAGACACAGACACAGACACAGAGCACAGACACAGCACAGACATGGACACACAAAGTCATTGATATGCCTTCTATGCCGTTGGGCTTTTGTCGTCTAACTATGGTGCCCTAATCTACATTACCTGAGTACCTCTGCTAATCCTCACCATAGGCAATACCTAAACAGATATATGTTGTTGTTCCCACAGATCCAACTGCATCTGATGATCTATGGCAAATTGACTCCATCCCAGGCGGCGAAAGTCAGGGTATTCTCGTCCGATTAACACCCAACGCTCGTGTCTACGTCAAGGTGCGAGCTAAGAGCGCCGCCGGAAACTCAAACTTCAGTGAGGTTGTTCCACTGGACACGGTGGCTTATGGTGGTCAGCAAGGTACTTTCTTCGATCATTTTCTACGCTTGTCTACATTACAATTTATTCACCAAAACCAAGCTTAATTGACTTTAAAGTGTATGAACGGCAAATTGCAGGAGGTGAGGCGGACTTACAAGCTCAAGGTACCCCCCCCCCTATTCGACTTTCAGGCACCGGATCAACTGTACATCTTCTATGTGGCCTTGATTGATGCATTTTGAGTTTGATTTTGATTTAGGAGAACAAGGTGGCGACCAACAGGCAGGAGGGGACCAGCAGGGAGACGGTGATCACCAGCCAGCCGAGGAGGATCGCGATCCGGCTGACAATGCGGACGAAGAGGCCGACACTGCCCACACCCGCACCAACAGAACATGAACGGAAACCTGAAATTGTGCAAACGATAGTGTGAATGCTTTCTAATTTTGAAACAAGACTACGGGACCTTTTTTTCAGTTTGATAATCCTATCTTACCCGTGTCACTGACAAGTGAATAATAACTACCCGTGTTGCCACTCCAGCCAGCGAGCATTTACGTGTTCCGCCAGTATTGTTAATTGTGTTTTACTTATCCCGGGAATTATAAATTTTAATCAAGCTCAGTAATATGCATTTGAACTGCGGTAGACTCACTCGTCTATTATTCCATTCGTCATCAGGTCCTTCAGATTCACTCCCACCCCCGAAGTTAGCCTCAGCATTCCAGTAATCCGGCCAGTCATTTACTGGATTGTACAGCATTGTCTTGCCCAAAGCAAGCCTCAACTCAGACTGCAAGAAAAGGAACGAGAATGTTCAAACAGAAATAGTTCGGGTAGTGGACGGTCAAGATCTTTCAAGTAGACGATGCGAAAGGTAGACGGTCGTCCATCCACCTACCGGACTGATTGTCGACACCTTGGCTCGATTGCGCACCGTTTAAAGGGACTGTGCATCCCCTGGATCTACAGTAAGCCTTTCGGAGGAACCATGCAATACCAAGGTCTACCGTCTACTACCCGGATCGACCGTCCACTACTAAACAAAAAAAGACCGTCAATCATTCCGAGCAACCGTCAGTCGCGCGTCTTTTGATTTGACTGTCTATCTGGTCACTGTCGATTTTTCCAACGGTCCGTACATCTTCCGGATCGACCCAAGTCTTGCGGACAAGGCGTGCACGACCAAGATCGACCGTCCACTAGCCGGATAGATGGACCACTATTAAGAAGAGACCGTTAACCCTTCCATGCGAGCGTCTGTCATTCCGTCTGATTATCCTTTGTTAGTCCGTTCAAACCACCTCCCGGTCGCGGTCCGCCCGAACCGAACGTCAACGGTCCACCGTTCACATTTCTTTCGGAGGCACTGTTCATCACCCAAATCGACCCCAAACTTTTTGAACAGACCGTGCAATACAAGGGTCGACCGTCGTACACGGATGAACCGTCCGTTGCCACAAGAGACCGTCAACCATTTCTTCAGAGATGGTCCACTTCTTGACCGTCCAATCACCGTCTGGTCACGGTCCACCTGACCCGACGTCAACCTGCCTGGCTGGAAGTCACTGCCTACCATCGGCCTGTTATAACTCCAGACGAACGTCTTATACGTTTAACCACTGCTGATGTTTAGCCCTAAAAAATCGCTAAAGTTTTCGGGATGTCTGTGGGGCACCGCTTAAAAACGATGCCGAAATAAAGAATAACACCGGCCCTACGTGGCCAAGATCTGGTTCTGAGCCGGTCCTAATCTTCAGCGAAATTTGAAAGCAAGCGGTCCTTCCGGTTACTGACAAGACGATGACCGTACTCAACAAAGATCCTGAATATTTGTTTGCAACATCATTTTTGGGGCCATCTCTCGGGACGTTTTGCGCGGCAAGGACCGGTCACAAATTACTTCATAATTGACTGTGAAACAGGCAAAGCGCAAAATGTTGATTCTTAGTCCGCTTAGTCCCAAAACCGGGATTTCGGGCAGTTAGGCAGAGACCCCAAAACGGGGACCCACGACTAAAGTGGCTCGCCCATTTTTGTTCACTGGGAGGTTTTTATTGCAGTAATGCGTACTTTATGTCACATGGTTTTTATGGTGTTCCGCTTGGTTCATTCCCCGCTTGTGGTGGAGATTATCGCTGAGCCTGCACGCCGAGAGACCGCGACGACGAGCATACATGAAGATCGCCCAAAAAGCCACTTTCCGCAGCCGCCCCGATGGTAAAAGGGCCAAATTGCCATGGATAAACATTCAAGGTTACATAACGGGGAGATACGAGAGGGGCCGAGGGAGACCGAAACTCGACCAGAGGGGTCCTCCCGCTCACGCCGCTCGCCCCATAAATTCCTGAAAGACGACGACGACGACGGCCACGCGAACGAAAAGCGATCAAAATGTGCGCGGGCGGACCCATATTGATCCGAAATCCCCGCCGCAGAGAGGGAACAATACGAGGGATGGAACCCGGAGTGGCGCATTTTTTACTTTTCCAATATACAAAACGGTGGCCACAACTGGAAGCGTAATTTTCAGACCGATTTGTTGTTGGAGAATTTAACGATTTTTGAAAGGAAGTGGAACAGTAATGGAACAATCAGTGGAATTCTCATCTAACCTTAACAAAATATTTCTAGGTGGTCTAGACCATTAACTCGTTTAGATTTAATTTAGTTTTTTTAATTCAATGTTTTACTTATCACATTTTAAGCCAATTAATTCTTAAAAAATATTAATGAGTGGCTCAATCTACAGTGTAACTATAAAATGGCTAAGATTTATTATATTTGTTAATTCAACTTTTTACATATGTTATTCGACGCTTCTCCCGTGTGATGGTACGATGGTTGCCTACAGGAACCTTCGGATTGGGTCGCCGCGTGGGGTGTGTACGTGGTGGCTTCAGCGTCGCCTGGATGTCGTCGTCGACGATGTCTAACCAGGGAATACACTGTACTGGAGACCTACATTCAAACCACCTCCACATAACACATACACACACACACACAGACACACACGTACACGTACACACACACACACGTACACACAGACACACAGACACACGCACACACAGACAGACAGACAGACAGACAGACACAGACAGACACGCAGACACACCACACACACACATGTGGGTCTTAATACGTTTTTCGGGAAGTGAAATTTCTCGGGCTTTCCACATAACGCCTCTATCTTTCGACGAATGACAGAGAGAGACACCCCACATACACGGACTACCCGTAGAGTACCCATGCACCGACGATATAACACATATATTGCGGAAGTGTGTGCGCGTATGCACTGTCAGGAAACTGGATGATCTTCTCGTTGGGGGTACTTGTTAGGCTCGATTCGTCACGGCCTTGTACTTGCCTTGCCTTGCCCATAGCCGTACCGTCACCGCGCGAACTGCAGACTGCAGCACTGCGGAGACAGACACAAGAACTTTTTCGCCCACATCAGCGGAATTTGGTATTAAGCAGAGTCGCCCTTGTCTGCACTGCAAACATACATACATTTATATACATGCACTGCCAACATCAGCGAGTGTGTATGCATGTATATACGCTGTAGAGACTCGGCCTTCGAATCTCTCGCTCCTTTTCTTTACTTGGTTAGTAGGCAAATTGCTTTTTCCAGCGCGGACAGGGAGAGGGACGAGGGAGCCAACTTTTACTCTACTTATTACGTGATCAAGGGCGCCACGCACACGCTTTGGGCTAAGCAAGCAATCAAGCGACGCCGGATTCGGAGTAAACTCTATCGGTGTAAACTGGACTGCGGATCGTGTCTAACTACTAACAGGTAAGCCTTCGCATGGGGACGGACTTTTTGGGGTGGACGTATGTTAAGAGTTAAACTGAAAATGATGGAAGTGTCCTTAGAGTTGGGGCCCTTATATATGGGTTGAGTTTGCGGAAGCGATCGTGTGTATCGCGCGCGTCCGTCCACCTTTGGCTGTTGGCCTTGATCGGGACCCAGTAGGAAAGTGCGCGCACGGGCTTTGGGGGATGGCGATGTCCGTTGCTCTTGGTGCTCACTCTCACTCATTCTCTCTCTCTCTGTCTCTCGCTCAGTTGAATTGGTTGTGGGTCTCTCGCTTCGAACAAGCATGTGTAAATTTCGCTATCAGGAAGGAAGCTAAAGGGATGAACGCGCAACGTGTCGTGGTGTCGGGCGACTTTATCTCCGGCGATCTTATAATAATGCATTGTATTGTATATATATATATATATATTCCATTGCATATATATATATATATATCTTTTGTGGATAATTTAATTATGACATAAATGATTGACTGAATTTTGAGGAGAAAAAATCACGGGGGAATATTTTTTGGCGGCTGCGAATTTTTTTTTCCCCAAGGGCATTTTAATTTTGCAGTTGATGCTGCTTTAACATTTAAATCTTCTGAAGTTCGGCTATGGTAAAAAAAAATCCCCCGTTGTTTCCTTCTTTGTTTATGCTTTGAGGTAAAGGTCATTTTGACGCAGGAATTCCTCCCTCTCGTCGAGAGGTGTGAAGCAGTCGAGCAGGCTGCTCCGTGGCGTGCATAGGTTATGTAATTTAATCAAACGATCACGGATCGACAGAAGTGCCGGGGTTATTACGTAAAACGGGGAACATTCAACACACACACTAACCAGCAGGGCAATAATATACAAGAGACTTGCGAAGAGAGAGAGAGAGAATGCACACACACAAAACGTTATTAGATAAAAATTGGCTGCGGTTAGTGGTAGTTGCAAACTACAGCCACATCATCATCAGGGCAAGGCCAGATGGTGAAAGTGGAAAATGTGGGTTATATGGCGTGGGGGTCTTATGACGTCTGCGGTTGTTGGGTTATTATGAAACCGAAAACTGAAAACGTTTTTTAATTGCCTCATGCTATTACTACACACCTAAAACCCTCACTGTGTGTCTGTCTGTCTGTGTGTCTGTTTGTGTGTGTGTGTGTGTGTGTCTGTTTGTGTGTGTGAGTCTGTCTGTCTGTGTCTGTGTCTGTGTTTGTGTGTCTGTGTGTCTGTCTATGTGTGTCTATGTGTCTGTCTGTCTATGAGTGTCTATGTGTGTGTGTGTGTGTGTCTGTCTGTCTGTCTATGAGTGTCTATGTGTGTGTCTGTCTGTCTCTGTGTCTGTTTATCTGTGTCTATGTCTGTGTCTGTCTGTGTTTGTATACTGCAGAGTGAGCGAGCATGGGCGTTTCCGGTTCCAACGGAATACTCTGGTTTCACCGGTTACAAATGGAAAAACGATATTTAATTATATACAGTAGTTGCATGAACTAAAATGTAGGTTAATGTCAAAGAAAAAGGGCACACAACAACGTGGCCGAAATAATGTTCTTATCTTAATTGATACCACTCTGCAATTGTACCCATATATACATATATATATGCAGATATAAGCAGGGTGACGAATTGTCGCGTCTGAGGAATTGTTCGTGTGTGAAGAACAATGGAATGCAGGTCACATTACTGCGATTGCATTTCGCTCCCCCAGCAATATATTTTTATTAAATGTGCGTGTGATAATCGGAAGCAAAGTACCCCCATGTCGGTCAAACTTAAAACTATATATCATATAGACACATTTATTTTCTTCGAGATTTTGCGAGAAAATGTACCACTTGATTAATACGTTTTTATGCACCTGTATCAGCTTGATACCAATCATATCGCCACATTAAGTGTGTATGTGTGTGTCCCCGGCACTTTTAATATGTCTCGAGTCCTAATTCCCCTCATCAGCCAGGCCGGGTTGTCTGGGTGACCTTCCCGTCCCCCTCCCCCCCTCTGCTTATGTGATTGTATTGATTTTTTTCATCACCACCGCCACCACATGTAGTGAGTTAAACAGGTGCAGGGGAGTAGAGAGAGAGAGAGAAAGAATGACAGTCAACGAGTGAGAGAGCGGAGAGAGACAAAAAAAACGAAAACACTTCTTCAGTGGAGCAAAACGCTATCTATAGCCGACTGCGAGCGCGGCCAGGGAGGACTCTCTTGCCTTCGTATGAACACTTTCACCGCCCGTTATCCACGCGGGGACCAGCCTCGGCTTCTAGCATTTAGAGACCACATATATATGATACTTGGTGAAGGAAAAATCAATGGTGATGCTCGGTACTCTCCCTCTCTGTCTGTCTGTCTCTCCCTCCCTCTCTGTCTGTCTGTCTCTCCCTCCCTCTCTGTCTGTCTGTCTCTCTCTCCCTAGGCCAATTTTTTCCTCCTTTCCATTCATTGCTTGCTCTTGCCGACATACAGAAAGCGGGCCTTTCTCTAAAATGACGACCGGTTGTGTAATTCTTTCGCCCGATTGAAAGAGCCAGAGAGAGCGAAAGAGAGACCCGCGGAGAACCATCACCGGAGAACCCACAGGAACTGAACGAGACCGGGACCGGGAGAGAGAGAGAGAGAGAGAGAGAGAGAGAGGCAGAAAATTTTGCTGTCCAGTGCAGCATCAAATTTCAAGCGCGCCCTGTGCTTGTCTTGCCGCAGCACGGTTGCTTGCTTGTTGAGTGCGCGCATGCACACAAAGTCAATAAAGCGCGGCGGCGGCCCGGCGAAGGAAACGGCAAGGTGACCTTGCGATAATTCGTGTGAGTGTGTGCTGCTGCTGTGTGCTGTTTGTGTGGTGGTGTGGTGTGGGGGGAGATGGTTGTCATGGCTACGGTCGCCGATCTGAACAGCCATTTATAAGCATTGACGTCACCGCGTGTGTGTGTGTGCATGGTTTGTCTCTCTCTCTCTCGGCTTGCGGCGGGGCGCGTTATGTAAATCCGCTCTTTGCGCCGCGACCGAGATGATGGACCCCGGACCTCACTTATTACATAAAGGTATAGGCCACGTCCGATGCGTGCAGGGTTTCGTCTCTAGGTCGGATTGATTTTCATCGTGGTTCCATGGAGGAAGGCAGCAATGGGGAAATAGTTTTCGAGGCTAGGGGCGCGTGAAGGTCCGAGCGTTATGTAATATACATATATGTATATATAATTTAGTGTTGAAGAAATTAGTTTTACAGTTTAAAACATTTTTTTTTGTAGGGGAATAATTTATTTTAAATGAAAATGGGTAATTAATAAAACTCGCAATTCACTTCGGTTGTTCATGTTTAATTTGCGGGAGCCGCCGGCGAGGCCTGAAGGCCAAGGCCACCCACAGGAAGGGCCTGTGAAAGTCTCGAGTTTCCTCTTTATAGAATTTGGGATGATGGAAATGGGACCTGGGGAAGGTTCTGTATGGCACACAATACATAACACGAGGCTCTTACAGCACGATCCAGGCACGCCTGATCTTTAAGGTCTATTCGAGTGGAGAGAGGAGCTATTATACAACCGGGACCAGAGAAAACGGGGGGAACATGAAACCAATCAGAACTTGAGTCACGGCGATCGATTTTGCGCGGGTTCCCGTTCATTTAGTTGGAGGGCGGAAATGGGTCGGATACATGTAGAGTGCTGGCAATGCGCATTGCAGAACTTTATAGCGGGACGGATGGCAATGTGAACTGAGGGAGGACGACCGCCAGACAGATCCAGACAGACAAACAAACAGACAAATAGACAAACAGATTAATGTGCCATCCGAAAGACTTGTCGAATAATTATACAAGAACTGTACATAAGACAGACAATCAACGACACAAATTGACTTCAAAGTGCACTGTCAGACAAATGGGCGAACTTTGAGACATCAGGCTACTGAAGAGACAGAAGTCAGACAGACAAGCAATTAGCTAGACAGGCAAAACAGCCAGGCGGCTAGACTAACAGGCAGACAGACAAACAGATCGGGAAACAAGCAGCTAAGCAAAAAGCAGACAGACAGGCAGGCAGGCAGGCAGTCAGGCAGACAGACAGACAGACAGACAGACAGATTGGTGGAAAGATAAACAGACAGACAAACCGACAGACTTACTGTCCATCACACAAACGGACAGACAGACATCGAGACATGCCGGCAGACATACAGAAGTGACACTCTAACTAGACTATAAGAGCTTCCTGAATTCGAGGTCATCCTTTTCCGGCTCTTCGGCTATTTCGTAACTGATTGGACCTGTCGATCGATGGAGTTACGTATCCAGCGTTTCAATAAAGCGCAGGAAGAAGGACGTGGGATCCCTTTTCAAGTTCATGGGCACACAAAGCCGGCGTAGCGTGTCTGTATATGGCCCACTCTTTCCGCCGATCTCGTTATGACTGCAGCTCCGACTGATTGATTCCCCTGACACGCTTATTACATCATGTGTGCGTTTTTTCTCCCCCTTCCTTTCTAGATCGGTAGCTCTCACTTATCTTTCCGCGTGGTTACGAAACCAGGTTAATCTGGTCTCTCTCTCACTTTCACTCGCTGGCTTTGGCTGCTCAGACGGCATGACGACAACGGAAATCTACACGAAGAGGAGCCAAAGGTGCGGAGTTCAGGGAGAGAGAGGGAGAGAGAGAGAGAGAGAGAGAGAGAGAGAAAGGAAGAATTGTTATAATTTAATGAGCAGCTCGCCATCGCCGCCGGCAATAGGGTACTCGAACAGAAAAGGGTAATGTTAAGACGCTGCAAGGTGACCCGATCACAATCCGCCTAGACAGTTCAGGAATTTGGCCATACACACGGCCAGCAACATGTATATAATTCGCCTTCGTAACAAACAGACCACGTACTGCGCGGAAGAAGCGACAATCTGGGGTGTTGATAACAAGTTCTTGGTGGCCTCGTACCTTGCCAAAACTTTTATTATCGTCGGCGCAATGGCCTTTCTGTACTTATCACTGTTTGCTAGCTTCTGATCTTACGCCGAGAAAGAAAGAAGCAGGGCGGTCTTCGAATTGTACCATAGCACTTCGAACTGTTTTTCAAGGTGATAGTGGCCTACGGAAGTAGGGCAAACCACCCTTCCAGGATACCCGCACCCACACGTTGTCCAATACTAAAAGAAGACAGAAATCTGTGCCGGACCAGGCACAGGCAGGCAGGCAGGCAGGCAGGCAGGCAGACAGGCAGACAATCAGACAGATATAGAGATAGATAGACTAACAGTCAGGCAGATCGACAGATAGACAAATAAACAGACAGGCAGACGGGCAGGCAGACAAACAGACAGGCAGGCAGAGAGACAGACATACAAGCCATGTCAATATTTTGCACAGATAGAAAAGCAGGCAGGCAGGCAGTCAGGTAGGCAGACATGCTCTTCATTAAACTTCAGATCAATGTTTTGAAAGAATAATATTCAGACATTTTGCGCGGGTTGGCACGCTACGTGAGGTTCTATGCTGTTACCATTGATTTCCAGAAATTCGCTATTTTTAGCTTTTAAGTTCCTAAAAGTATGTGCCGTGCCTCCTCCCCCCATATTGCTCCTTTTAAAATGATCGATTGGCTGATTCGTTTTCACCGATTTCTATTCGGAGGAGGAAACACTAGACAGCAGTACAACCACGCAGTCAGGCAGGCAAAGACACCACAGACCCGGAAGAGTGGGAAAACCCTCGTTTGTCGTCCATACCACCACCACGGTACGAGGACATAAAACAGGGCGTTGCTGTCGTCAGCGCAAAAAACCCGCGCACGCTAAAGGATTTGTCATTTACTGTTGACACAATAACCGATATTCTCCCCTCTACGCGGCTTGCGCATGGACACACATACACACAGACACACACACAGCCCAGTCGCTTTAGTGCCTGCTATTATTTTTGGTCTGCGCCCGTGAGGACCGTCGAATCAGCTCTTTCCGGGGCCTTGGGTAGTCTGTGCCAGGAACCACATACACTACACATGCACTGCACTAGAGAGAAGAAGGGGGCCAGTCAAAGCCAAGGCCGCGTCGCCGCGCGCACAGAGGGGAACGATATAGACAGACATGTTCGGCGTCTTCCGATCGGATCTTTACATAATCGATGGCGTGGAGTCTTTTTTTCTCTGTCTCTCTCTCTCCGGTCGGTCTGTCTGTCTGTAGACTGGTGAGCTTCTGTCAGACGGATTCGCGGCCAGTTTTGTGTTTGCATGGCGGAAATCAAATCGATTTTGGCGCGCATATCTGAGCACTCTACAGTCTCTACAGCCGAAATGTGCTTGACAATGGATGGACTTGGCCACCGAACCACACAAACTAGGGGAGTGTGTGCACGCTTCGAATGCATCATAATCTTTTTTTTCCCTCCCGTGTGTGTCCGTGTCCGTGTCTGTGTCTGTGTCCGTGTCTGTGTTTAAATTCCAAGGCCTTCGCGGTTTCGTAACAGGTCTTCCTTATGTAATGGCGGCAAATACCGCCGATTCGACAAGGGCACACACCGACATACCAAGTAGTGTCGACCTATCTCGAGAGAGAGAGACTTAAATTATCTCTTTTTTGATCGGAAGCCAGTAAACCGTTTTTATTGCCACGCTTTACTTTACAAGGCACTGTTCATGGAAATTACGTACGAGCGAGAATTATGTAGAGTGCTTCAATTGATAAGAGAGGCAGTTAGTTACATGTGTAGCAATGAGGTGTTCGCCTGTGTCTAGAAACAATAGACGAGAACTTTTCGCGGATTGTCCGTGTCGGTTGAGTTGACTGCAGCAAGAACGGGGGGAAGACTTTGTGGCGCGAACTGGAACCGGAAGTAGTTCATGGAACAATTTAGCGCTGCTTATAGTCTGGTGGCATTCCTAAATTAAAGTGAAAGTGTTCCGCCTGTCACGAAGATGGTGCGACTTGATTTGTGATGGCGACGGCGAACCCTACTTTTTTATTGGTTTCTGTAACAAGACGAGTTCAGTCGCATGTCTGGCTTATGTAAGAGGAGACATTTGCGCTGCATTAGTGGGCCCTCTCATGTGTAACTGGGCGCTAATTCTGGATGGTGTCTCTTTGAGAAACTGGCGTTATGTAAGACCTTGGCCGTCAAACGTCCTTCACTTGCTGTATTAAGGCTCTGTACAGCCAGGCAGACTTGTATGAGAGGCAAAGCAGAGAAGCACGATTGGCGACACTGGTTCTGCCGATAGCGCCACCTACGGCCACGGCCAAGGTCGTGAAACGGCCGCCAAATTGGCGACCCATACATAGTCGTGTCAGTGTGAAGCGCCACCTCTTGGGCTTTCAACTGGGGTGCAGCTTGGGTGGCAAGCAGTCCGCATACACGCGTGATGTACATGCACACAGACAAAGGCACAGATAAAAACATAAACACAGACACAGCCAAAGACACAGACACAGACACAGACACAGACACAGACACAGACACAGACACAGACACAGACACAGACACAGACACAGACACAGACACAGACACAGACACAGATAGAGACACAGGCACAGGCACAGACATTGACACAGACATAGACATAAACACAGACACAGACAAAAGCAGGCAAAGACACAGACACAGACGTAGACACGGACGTATAGGTTCTCTTTTTCAAATTGTAGATGTAGGACACAATGTCTTGGGGGATTTTGACCGGCGAACGGCTTGTCACGTAGTGTCTGTTCGTTCTGGAGATCGACGAACGGTCTTCGACTTTGGTCACTGGCGAGGGGGAAAACCCATGGCTAGACTGACACTAAATAGATTGGTCTTATCTTTGGCACACTTAACGAAAGTGTGGCAGCGTCCAGCGTCGTCGCAACTAGACCCACTACCACGCCGCGTCGAAGTCTGGCGAGTGAAATGCGTAAATTTTCACGCCTTTCCAGCGCGGTGTTCCATGAAAAAAGTATCACATCAACCTAAATATATTTAGCGTACTAGTACATAATAAGAAGGTAAATTACACTGTGCAAATCAGGTCACGATTAGGACCGTTTGCTCCACTCTGCGTAGGGAACCGACTGAGTTGATGTTGGAATTAGTCTGCTCGTTATCAAGATGCTTCTATAAAGTCAACGGTTGCACGAACGCAATAGGATTATGTCCATTTTTTTATCGTAAGGTTTAGTCGTTCACCCCGTTGGCCGATTTCGCCTTTTTGGAAGAACTGCAGACTTATCTTGCAGCTGACAAGCTAGGGAGCTGTTTGCGTGGTTTGTTTGTCTTACTTGTGTTGCCGATCTCCAGGTCCTTGCCTTCG
>LRSR01007970.1:0-23633 GCA_001579985.1 Hypsibius dujardini
GTACTATATTATTATATATATCATATATTATATAATACTCTACTATACTATTATATATAAAGATAATATATATTATATTATACTGTATTATATTATTATATATTTATATTATAATGTACCATGTAATTATGATTACACTTCTGTACGTTATAAGTATAATGTACAAAATATAAAATTTGCCGAAACTGCGCTTGCATCCTCTCGTTGAGAAGCTTTCTCAGTTAGGGATATGTTTTAAGAAAAATTATTACTTTTTTTTCCGAAATGTTTACACTAAATCTCGCATTACATTTTAAAAAACAATACGTATCAACTATCAACCCCAAAGTTTGATCACACCCTTTAGCTGTAAGAAGCGTTAGTATGTGATACGGGCGGAATAGAACATACATGTATTCCGAAATAAATAAAAATGTGTGCCAAGTAAAACTGTGAGGACAGTTTCTCAGGAATAAGAGCGGCTAATTTGTTTTCTTTCGCGCAGATCAAAACGAACTAATTACAAAAGCGATTTGTTCAGAGATATACTTAATTTACCCACCCAATTAAATATAATTTTTCAGGTACTTTTATGAAAATTGATTGTTCGGTCAAATGTGCAAGGGTTTTTCTTTGCATTTAGTTAATCGATTTGGTGTAGAGAAAGTACTGTTAGTTGATCGGGTGCTCCAGTCTTTAAACGTGACCTGTTCTACGACACTGTCCTCGCACCTCGCACTGTTCATACTAATCGAGTAGCGCTAGTCATTTTTAGTCCCGCCTCAAAAAAAACTTGTTCCGCAGAACGTATGCTGCTTGGGATAGCGTTTCATATATCGTGTTGAGAGTTAGTTCACCCCTTTGGAGATTTGCATTCCTTGGCTGCTTTCGGCGAACCGACTCTCTCTCTCGTCATCGCTCTCAGGGTACGTACGAGTTTGGTGTGTGTGTCTGTGTGTAGGCGTCAGAGGTGTATACTCGTCTTCAAAAATCGTGTCTGCCTGCGGATATCCGGTGTGATTGCTTTTTAATTCATTCATTCACTGTATCTCTTTTCTCTTGCTGCAGTATTTTATTTCATCCCGATCGCGACAACAGCGACAACAACCTCGACCAAAGATGAGTAACACTGGACCGAGCTACGGACTCAGTGCCGCCGTTTCCCGCAAGGTACGCGCCTTAAATCAAGTTCTGCGACAATCTTCCAGCTGTGTGGTCATCTTTTGATCAATCCTGTTTTGGCGGGTTTTTGTTGCGCAAAGTATAAATTATAGACAG
This sequence comes from Hypsibius dujardini, assembly GCA_001579985.1. Taxonomy (NCBI): domain Eukaryota; kingdom Metazoa; phylum Tardigrada; class Eutardigrada; order Parachela; family Hypsibiidae; genus Hypsibius; species Hypsibius dujardini. The sequence continues at coordinate 1,258 of LRSR01007970.1, forward strand.
TCAATTTTATTTCTAATTCTATGTTACGCAACGAAGGAGATGTTTTATTTGTTTGACAATTTATTAATTGGACAAAATTGTTCTGCAAATTCGTGAAAAGATAGTCCTTACTCCTAATCCCTGTGCTAAACTAACTACTGTAACAGTTTGTGGGCGTAAAGCCAATTGTTTTGTGTTGGGAATTTAATTTAATTGAGATTTTTTTTAAATGACCAAAAATGTAATATGAGGAGGCGGAAATATGTTACAGGTTACATCGGAATTGTACAGTACTAATACCTCAAACTATTTCTCTTAGAAGAGATATATCTAGGAAAATATGGAAAAAGCTTTTGTGTTTGTAAATTCTAGCTAAGTTTTGGCAGTTGAAACGTCTATTTTTGTTGAACTAATAATATACAAAGTTTCTTCGATCGCGGTTAAAATAACATGGAAATATATGTTTCACCAACACTGCCTGGAAACTTTTGTCTCTCCTTACATGGCTAAAGTTATTGGTGCGGTAACATTACGTGGCAGGTAAGTTTGCTTTGTGGATTACTAGGTCTCTCTTTCAATCCGTACCTTCTCCCATACGGCGGTGTTCGAAAACGTAATAACTCAGCGCTAGTAAGACCATCATCTGGGTGTTCAATATTCTCTGTATTTTCATAGAACCTTACAAAAACTTAAATTACAAAACTTTTTTTAAAAATGTATATGCGCGTCTGAGAGTCCAAATAGTCGGCGCATCTCGCATATCTTTGTCGCAAATGAGTATCTAAATTTCCTGTTACATTGTTGTTAATGACCGTGTAGAGCACAAAAATTTGAGTTGATATTAGGAACGAATATCAACACTATCATATCATCTCTAATGACTGTTTTTACTTGGATTTTTCTGGTCTTTAAGTTTTAGTCACTGAAGATTTTGGCGGGAAAGCTGAAACTAGTGAATTAATTTTTACTAAATCTGACTAATTTCAAATTTGGTTATTTCTGTTTTGCGATTTATTTTTGGATTTTGTTAAATAAATAAAAAAGATCCTGACGCTAAAACAGGATTGAAAATTCTTATTTATGCGAGAAAATAACGAGTGAACATTTGTTATTTATTTTTAGTTGCAAGGGAAACGCGATGGCGAGCAGGAGAACCAGGCCCTGGGATGGATTTACTCCATCCTCGGAGAACGTCCTCCGAATGCACCTTACGATGACATTCTGCGTGACGGACAAGTCCTCTGCAAGTAAGACCAAGATTAGTTATCATACACGTGGCGAACCGGTTCCCTAACACCTTTGGATAAAAAACTCGTGAGGATTACACTGGCATCGAGAACGAATAATAGCAGAAGACGTCGCTGATAGTGAACTTGCAGTTTTACGGGAAATATGATCTGATCCCTTGCTTGCGTCGCGTATACAGGTTCGCAAACAAGATCAGCCCTGGCATCTGTCCCCGCATCAACACCGGACCCGGCCAGTTCAAGCTGATGGAGAACATTGCAGCCTTCCAGGACGCTTGCAAGAAGCTGGGAGTTCGCGAAACGGACGTCTTCCAGACCGTGGACTTGTGGGAACGTCGTAACGTCTCCCAAGTGACCAACTGCTTGTCCGCTTTGGGCAGTGTGGTGAGTTGAAGAATGTTTGCGGATAAGTGCCGCTTGTCTGTTTGTCTGCCTATTCGTTTGTCTGTTTGTCTGTCTGTCTGTCTGTCTGTCTGTCTGTCTGTCTGTCTGTTTTTGTTGTATATTTTCGCATCTTGTGGATACCGGTTTGTTTGTTTGCAGCTCCAGCGAACGCACCCGCATCTGCCGCAGTTCGGACCCCGCGTCTCGGAGGAGAACAAGCGAGACTTCACGGAAGAGCAGTTGCGCGCCGGCAAGGACGTCATCAGCCTCCAATATGGATCGAATCAGGGTATGAGAAGAAGGGCGAGCGAAGTTGTCGAGATCTTTGGCTGCGCGCTCTCAGCTGCATTTTGTGTGGCTCTGTGTACAATATCGCAAGTGTCATAAATAAACCATATGACGTCGCTTTTAAGAGGATGTTTTTTAGCCAGCACCCTTTGAGCTTCCCAGTAACTTTCACCGCGCACTCTCTCTCTCATTCTGCCTCTGACGATGATGTTTTCGGTTTGTTTTGCAGGCGCAAATCAAAGTGGCCAGAACTTTGGCAACTCTCGCCATATGTAACGACCTTCCATACCATCCACAACGCTGAAGAGTGAAATGATGATCGCCCTTTTTCTGGTTTTATACCGGATCCAGTGCGACCGCATCCGTTCAGCCACACCCACATTATCATCGTCATCGTCCTCACAAACCAGTCGGCCTTTTTTCATGACGGTTCCTTTTTTTGAGTACTGAAGTTTTTGTTTCATCATCTAATTCGGCTCTTTGGTCCTTGAATAATTTTCGCGGCGTCTGGACAAGAAGCATCAGCATGTCAATCAACTCGTTTTTTTTTTGCTGGATTAATTTGTTGTTGTAAAGACAGTGTGCATTTGTTCGTGTCTCTTCTTCTCTCCTACTCGCTCTACTACTTTCTATTTGTGACAGAAATCATGCTTTCTTCTTTTCATGCTAATTTTTACGTATTTTCGTTAGCTTGAGTTGGGCAATGTCTTTTCTACTACATGTATGTACAACACAACACTCTATACGACTCACCGCGATTCATTCCGTTTTACTTTACATATATTCTCTTCTTCGATGTACATCGAATTAATTAATTATTTTAAGTAAGTAACGAAAGCCTCGTAGAGAGCGGCTATATAAAATGTAATTCTGATTCGTGCGATAATTTTTATTCGCTGAAGCGGTAAAATCGGTCGCGTCTGGATTGACAGATGGCGCTGCGAGTGCTGTCCAGCTCCGACCGACTGTACGCATTCAAAAGCTATAAAGTGAGTTTTGAAAAAAAGGGCAATTGCTTGTTTTCGAAAAACGCGTTGTGGAATTTTGTCACTATATCCATACTGTGTGGTGTTGACCAAAAAATTAAGAAACAAACTATCGCAATTTTTTAAATAAATCCCAAGACATTTCCCATTTTTGCCAAATATCAGCCAAAATTCAACCCGGTTGACAGTTTCACAAACATAAATGTAAATGCCACATAGAAATAACTTTATTCTGCATCGTCTATAGCCAGTAAATGAGCAGTCCCATTCACTTGCCAATTTCGGCTGACTCAACTAAAATATCTCTCCCTGTTAGCGGGAACATTCTGAAAAAGGCACAGGCAGATGGCGCTGTAGGACGGCTAGATGCAACGCAAACACTAAATTTTGCATAGAGCACCTTAGTTGGTTTAAGGCTCAGTAGCCTTATTTACGGTGTAATACTCTAGTACATATATTATATTTCATTCCTTTGATGTATGAGATAAATTATTATGCACGAAATGCTGCAAAATTAGTAAAAACAATGACGACGACTCGTTGTAGCTGAATGTAGAGATGACCCACATTCCACAGAGCCTGTTCAGCTACGACAATAATAAATGGTCTGACCATACACTCGTTCAGTCGTACCATTCTATAATATCCCGCTCGGGGTATTGAACTGAGAGACTTTGCCAAATCGCGCCACAAACGGATATATGTAGATGTATACACATGAATTTATAGTTTTTATGGTCTTGATGACTCCTCAAATTTGCATAAATTGTGATATCTCGATTTCCATTCTTTCCGATTCAGTTTGTCTTTTCGCACGTTTCAATTTCAACCTAATTTAATTTGTGTGACAGCCCAACACCTTAGGAGCCGACTGCTACTAAACTGATCTCGAATATCAGCACGCGGAGAAGCTATGCACCGCGAAGCGAAGACCATTTTTCAAAAAGTAATTTTAATAATAAAATCTTGCCGTATTTCTGACAGGTTATTGGACGCTGTATCTCTAGTAAAGGCATACGTCCCATGAAACTTCTTTTTTGCTGCGTTACTGTGGCGGGCTATCTAAAAATAGGTCTTGGTTTTCTGGAACAAATTATGTTTTTGGGAGCAAATGAGGGTGTGACCTGAGCCATTGTTGAGATCGGGTCTGCCATTCGTTTTTGTCTGGCATTTTTCAGAATGTAGATTAAATTTCATTTTTTTGCCTGTAGTGGATGCTCACATGGACAGGCGTAGTAACAAAAAAGCAGTGGGATCAGTGGTGACGAGAAATGACGGTTCTAAGTTTGTTTCAATAGCATTCCCGAACCTGGTAGAGGTTGAGGGTTGCGATCAACCCTGTTTTTACTTTTACTTGGAATTTTACGTTTACTTGGAATCTATTCAGGTACAATGATTTTCCATTTGTTAAAAAGCAGTTATACGTTTGCCGTAATCTACGCTTCATCGTAAGCTGGACCACGCAATGTATACTTGCACAGTTCAATCGAAGAAAGGTATACAAAGGCAGTGAACAATAGCGAACTATAACTTAGCAGCCTCGGACCAGATATTTCACGAATTGTTCCGATAAGGGTGGGGTGATAACAACAGGTATTGTCACAACGCCGTGCTAAGGAACTTCCTACAAAAACCTCTCAAGCACTATTTAAATTTACTTTTGAATAACATTTCCTGTGCCTCGAGGTGGTGCGTTGAAGCTTACGCTCGAACTTCGCATGCCATTTTAAGCAGCGCTGAGGTTGGATGGTGTTCCACAACGACATGGCTCGGTATTATGTGGAAAGTGCCGTGGTTTTGGCCGTCATACTTTTCATCCCTGGTAGGTTAAGGAAGCATTCATGGTATAGTATAGACTTGCCGTATTTCAGTATATTGAGTAATCGAAGCCCATCCTAGAACTCGTCACAACGTGCCATCAATAATTTGTGTTGCTGGTTAGGAGCATTCTCTCAAACATTCGCAATCACAGCGCAAGATACCGGCCACTGGATTTTTAAGCAGGGAGCAACCACAGGTAAAGAATTAATTCAACACAGGCGACTGATGAGTCCCGGAAATTATACGAACAACAGTCAGGGACAAAGTACTGTACTGTGTCACATGGCTCGACACAGTTCTCTGCTGTTTTCTTGTATTTTAATTGTAACATTATTTACAAAATGGCACTGTTTTCCTTCAACTAAATGATCTTGACCCGAGTCAGGAACGGAAGTCGGTGCGCTGACGATAATCAGGACCGGCAATGGCTCACAAACATTTGACGGCACCTCCGTTGTAATACGAGGCAGTTGCTTGCCCTGCCTCGGCAGTATAACTTTAGAAGGGACGTCAACGTTCAACCGCAGTGCCAAAATCTTCCCGCGGGGCAATGAAACTTGGGATGCCTGCAAGGTCTGCATATATGCATCACCCAAGAGCCATGACTAACCCGCAAACTGAATGATATTCTGCTGCGACTGTTTCTTCCTTGTACTCACTTTGCCCACATGTCCATCGTAGGGCAACCTGACTGAGGTCTCAGCAGAAGGTGCCGCCCCGGGTCTGCCCTACTGCATTGCCGAATTTCGGTTAGTGAGCAGCAACATGACTGAGGTAAATCTGTCATGAACGAGTAGTACTTCCAGGAGCATGAATTCATTGACCCGAATGACTTGGTTTTGCCACTCTGTAGCTCGGCTCGAATTTGAGTAGGAACGTCTACATCAACAGAACCCCGTCTATGACAGTTGTTCCGATGCTGTCCTCAATTCCCCAGGTATATCAAGAAGCCATATGCGCCGAGTACATTTTTTTCTGTACAGTCTCAGTCAACCCTAGCAACGTAAAGCTTTCGTATTACCAGGGGATGTATATTCCCATCGGATGCCATATGCCACCTGGTCGCTATATGATGGAACATGCCGGTTAAGGCTAACTTATACTTTTACAGGAGCCTTGTATTGTTAAACTTTCGTGACGTCACGCGTGCGGTTAGCCAACTTGTATCTCGTCCGGGCGCTTTGCAAATTGCCTCTATACAAGAGAATAGGATCAATCCTATTTTTCTGTGTACGCAACGTTTGTAAACCGACCGGAGAGCACTTGGTTAACGCAATACCACCTGCGCGTCACATGTCACGATGACGTGCGGTCGCGTTACAATCCAGCCAATTGTAAAAGTATAGACCAGGCTTTTATGGGCTCATACGAGATTTCGAAACTGTTAAGAAGCTGCGAGAATATTGGAAAGTGATGAGAGGGTTCTGGTACCTTTTGGGACGGTTGGGTAAGGTTTGAGAGCCGATTGGATTGACGTCGCCAAGTCAGAAGAGGTCTATGAAGCGAGCAGATGGGTAGCGGTTAGACAGCTCTGGGGAAATTTGTAAAGCCGTTGGAAGAGTTGGGAAGGTTGGTGAGGTCCGGGAATTTTTGTGAATTGTTGGGATGATTTGGGACGGGTTTCGAAAGAGGATTGTGTGGACAGATAAGATTTGAGAAACGGTTAGATGACGTTCCGCTTGGGGCTAAGAGGTAGGCAAGGGAATCCATACATTCCGGTTGTACTCCAAGCAAAAACTTAAATCTTTCAATTTAGTCGGCCTACTATTCAATTCCATACCGTTTCTAAACGTTGAATTGTCGAAGGTCTGTCAACGTTAAGCTGTTGTTTCCAAAACGATACGATGGAAACTTACCAAATGAACCCAGGCAATCCTGTTAGAAACTACAACTGCAAACAAATCTTTGAGCGTTCTGTAAATGTTTTAGAACGCGCCACTGGATACGTTGGTTTTCCAAGTCACCACCAACGACCAGGATAATCTCCCCCGCACAATCTCAATTGTGAGTATGGTATGCATTGTGAGCAGAATTTAGCAGCGAGAAAGGAAATACGTTTTCGCAGATTTGTAATGAGTCACGACCTGAATGGGAAGTTTTCGGATTTATGCAGTTAAGTTCATTTACTACAGGATTCTTGCACGCCAGCGACATCGTGTCCGTTCTTACTGCGATCGTCGGGTGGACCGTCATGTACCAATTTTTCCAGCTGCACTTTTACCAGATCGGGCGAAGCTTATTACAATATCGTTCTGGGACGAACTGTGGTTAATTCTACAGCTGCCAGCCTTAGCATTCGGCTCAAATTAGTGGTATGTTAAAAAAAGTATACGCGCACATGCAGACCACGCAAACCAGGCTAACATCGGCAAAATAATGCTACACACTATTTTTTCACTAAGATTTTGCCGTTATATATTGCATCGTTATTCTACAACCTGCGAAAAATATCATTCGTACTGACCAATAGACCATTAATTTTCCCCGAAATAATTCGAATCTTTCTGGAGTAGGTGGGATTGGGAAGACCCAGCCAAAATACACATGGACCGCAGGCGGGTTTTTTAAGATCAACGCATACATACAGTATATATCACACAAAATACTAAGCGATTCATTTACAGGCAAGTGAATATTTGAGATAAAAAAAACGCCTAAGGAAATTAAAACACTATTTCATGCTTTGAACTTTGCTTAATAAAAAAAATTAAAGGGCTAATACGTATTTGTTTTTGCTTTATTTATTTCAAATAGTTTTCAAAGCTCAGTATTATGGGAAAAAACCGCCGCAGGCAGAGTTTGGGATTTGAACGACGACAACATGTATGGCCATATGAATGAGTTACACTAATTAAAGCCCAAGATACTCAGGACGCACAAAAAGCTTAGTAGGAGAAGCAGTCATATGCCATGTGTGCCCCAGCGTCGTACGAGCCCATACATTCCTTGGTCAATTTTGTTCATGATACAATATGAATGCACTACTTCATAAGTTAGTCCAGCCAAAGTTGTCCCTTAATATCGGGTGTGATCAGAAAACTCGGATTGATACTTTTAAAAAAGTCGCACTTATGAGAATTTAATGATCCACAAAAAGTGTTTAATGTTACACAGAGTGTGTAATAAGTCACACTATTTTAGCCCCTGAATTGCAAATCATTGTTGCAAATATCAACGACGCATGTGCCAGAAACCATTGTTGACCTCAACAACCCGCACATTATTGATACGTTACAAAACAGGATGGGATCAGTCTGAACAATCCCGACCAGCAACACACCCTGATTGATGCTGGGCAGCGCACAATTGCAGTGCTGCCATCGCGGCCACCGGTGTTCACAGAGCGTCCAGGGCTCACTGAAGTGAACGAAAACGACCCAGTGGTAGGTGTCCTTTCTCAAAAAATGACTAAAATGAGGCGATCGACTGCCGAACAATCATATGCGTGTATTTTTCGTATTTGTTCAAAAGTAGACAAAGCCCTTTTAGGGGTAGTAAAGTCTGGTTGTAAACAAAATTTTATCACAGAAATACGAAGAGATCTTCTGCTAAAGACGGCAAAAGATTCACAACTCCAAAGATCAGACAACGAGAGATCACTCACTATACAAATTTCTCAATCGTACACAAAACAGATCACCACCGTTTCCGCGCTTTCAGCCGGCTTAAATTCGAGGGACCTTGCCCGAATGAACTCCCCCGTTACGCCTAAGTTTGTTCCTCAACAGAACACCACAATCGTGATCGTCAAAGCAATTGATGACGACAACCCCGGATTGCCGTCTGAAATAGCCTACACAGTATGCGAATTAGCAACCATTGATGCCACTTCCTGCTCGTCGACGCCGGCGCAAACTCGGATTGAAAAGATTCCAGAGACCGGACAGGGGAAAGTTTTGCTCAACACTGTGGATCAACTTTCGTCTCTCGTTGGTAATTTCTTCTTCATAAGAATCACGGTAAGTAATCATCTGAACGAATATGGCATGTGCTGAATGATATGCCATGGGCATTTTAATCAACAAAAATGATAGTCTACTAAATAACTTATGTGGGCAAATATTACGATGAAAAAGGCGACCAAAGTGAACACGCCTTGGCTGTCTATGAATCTGCCGCCGCTTCGGATTTTTGTCAACGATGTCAACAATAATTCGCCGGTATTCCAAATCTTGAGCTCTGTTGGTGAGGACCCAGGACAGGAGATCACAAAATTCAACGCGAGCATTCGGGAGAATGCCGTCGTTGGAACAGCCGTCGAATTCGCCGACCAATCCGTCATTCGTATTTCGGATTCATCTGACCTGGTATGCGCATGCACAAGCAGTAGATAGGAAATTCTTTTCTATGACGAAGAATGAAAAACCAGTTGCTCTTAACTTATTGGAGCGCAATCTCTACATTACCATCTGACAAAGATCAATTATCAGTGCGAATCAAACGCTTCTATTGAAAACCTATTTCTCTAATACGATTTTAGAAATTATTGTTTGCCGGGAGCAAGGCTCTGTTTAATTGAGAAACATTCAAGAATTTACAAAGAAGCTGGAATATTCCTGGCCCAGTAATAAACAGCAGTTTCTTTCTTTTTTCGACATTCTCGAACTCAAAATGTTATTTGCGATCAATTGGCATCAGCACAAAATTTTTGGAAATGAGGGGCGGAGCTACAGGTCCTGACGGACCCAACCCGGATATTACAGTATAGTCCACAAGTCTTGCATTAATAGTAATATGCTATGCCAAATAACAGCCGTAACTCCTTCCATCGCTTTTAAAAAACCTTCGGTTGATGAAAATTGATTCGCAATTAAATTTTGAGTCAGTGGGTGTCAACAAAAAAGTGAGAGAACAAGAAATTTCAGAAATAAATAATTATGACTGAGGTTGGAATCTTCCAGTGTGACGCATAAGGCGATTCGAAGGATACCCCGGCAGAAAAAGTTGGTTGTCACCTGACAGCCCCGGGGACAAGGGGATCCGCGTGGAGAATGACTCCAGCGGAGACCTCGAGGTTCCCAGAACAATTCGAGATACCGAAGAGATGCGGTGGGATAGATGGGCAAAAGATGGGGGCGAAAGTCTTAACGGCTTTCGCGGAAACCGATGGGCTGATCAATTTGATCATACTCGATCGAAAAGGGATAGATGAGCAAAAGTGATCGTGACAATATAGGTTCTCAGAGAACGTAGTTTGGGTCACAATCTGAAACTGGCACTGGAAATTGATCTCTTGTGATCTTTAATGAACAGCACAACAGACGCATACAATTTTTGGCTCTTCACTGTCGCCTATATTTTATGCTCGATCTTTCCTAACACATGCCGTGCGACGTTTGCAGGGTGTGAATGCACGATTTCGCCTAAGTGTCATCGGCCCAAGTGAAAACACCTTCGAGGCATATCCTACCAACGTCATTCAAGGGATGGCATTTCTCACTGTTCGCATAAAAAATAACACAGCACTTGATGCTGAAACCGTCATTGGAGGCATCATGGAAGTCAGAATACGAGCGATCAGCACCGAGCCGGCGGTTGGCCCTGGGGTACCGGGGTTTTGGGTCCCCGAGCTGGTCCTCCAAGTCACTATTGTGGACCTGAACGATAATCCGACCTTCTACACGGTATGAGCACAATACCATGAATGACATGTCCGTCACGCTGACGTATTCTCAAAGAAAAACTATCTCGGGCCGAAAAAAAGGACCCACAATTAATATTTTAATTCCATTTGGTGCATATAGTTTTTTTATTAATGGACCAAATTTCTGTATGTTAAATTTGCTAGTCTCATTGAATCTTCGCCCTTCAGCCAATGGTCGATGGTAATTGCGGCAACTCCTCGTCTGTGTTGACTGTTCGGGAGACCATCTTTAATGGGACGAGGGTTCCTGTCTTTGAGATGGGAAGCCACGTGCGGGACAACGACGTCGACCCGATTAACCGCAACGACGTTCAATTCTACCTTAAGGATCAGACGCAGGTCCGCCAGTTTGCTGTTTCTGCACAAGGGAAGCTGGAGGTTATCGGCGCATTAGACTACGAGACAGTCCAGCTACATCGTCTCAGCATTGGGATAGACAATATAGGTATGAGCTTAGCGTATTGCCCTTTGGTTAGATCAAGGGTACTAGCTGTATATATGTGCTCCCACACTCCAGAGAGGTGACCAGTGCACCTCTGGATGTCCGATCTGTCAGTGGTCATTGATGCTTCTGGGGGGGGGAGGGGCATAGGACTAAATTTTACCCTCCCCGGACGGATTTGCGGTTACGTCAGCCTAAACATTGCACATTTGTAAATATATATACAGAAGGCTGGCCAACCAAAGTATGGACAGTTTGATATATGCCAATTTTTCAATTATTGCCCAATAATTGCACAAAACTGTTTAGTTAAACAGCCTCGGCTAGCACTTTTCCTCTGATAAAAGTCACTCGTCCAAGCAATCGGATCAATTTTATAAACGATATAATCACAAAACCTGAAGTCGTGATAATGGCGGAAATTGCAGACGATCTCACCCAGTTGTGCAACTAAAATGGATTTCCTTTTATAAGTTTCTGATACGGTCTTTTCCTTAAAAATTTTGGCGGATCAACGGATATCACTTAAGAAATATTGTAGTTGGTAACTAAACATGTGAAGGAAAGAAGAGAGACCCTGTGTTATTGATTGAAAAGGATCATTCTGTGAAATTAAGCATGGCTGTTTTACAACTGAACGTTTCAGGGATTAGGATTGTTTAATCATATTCTCGATGTAGTTATACTTTCGTTTGTGTAATCCTATTTACTGATATGTTTGTACTTACTTTGAGATCAAACCGGGCAATGACGGGACAAGAGGAACTGAACAAATGTAATTTTAACATAAACCCTCTTCATGTAAAAGCCGGCTGTGTAGTCGCTGCAAAAAGTGACTCAGGTTTAAACACATAACAGACTACCTCCCAATTTCATTTCAATAAAGCCTGACTATTGACTGCTCAAATAATTCAAGAATCAGTCTTTGTTTCAAAGTTCAGTGTTTTGTTGTTGCTGATTTTAAAAACTGGTCGCATTTTTATGGTCCGCATATCTTTCGTACATGTTCAGGCCTTAAGAAGATTACTTTTGCGTTAGATATATATATTGCATGACACCGCTTCGAACACAATAAAAGATCTTTCTAACTGTACTAAAGTTAATGTTTTCTAACGGACAAGCGTCGCAGTGGTTAGCTTTGATTTCAATTTCTTCGGTAGCCGGACCGGCAGTTGGGCGAAATGCATCCTAGCACGTCCATGCGAAACTTGATGCAAAGCAGTGCTTCGTCCAATTGCCCTGCCGTCCGCAGTGGGCGCAAATTTTAATTTTAACGAAATGATCATCCCGCTTGAAATAATAACTGTTTTTATTTGTTCCTCTTGTAGGTCGAGATGGGGTGGTACAGAAGTCCAATTGCTTCTTCCAGCTGGCAGTCAAGGATGTCAATGACGAACTGCCTCAATTTACCGGTCCTCCGACTCTAACTTTCTCCGTAGACGAGGAAGAGACCGGGCCAATACGACAGGGCATCATCACAGCCACGGATGCCGACGCGACGGCAAACTTAATCTTCTCCATCACACTTGACCGAGCTTTCGGCCCAGACGGGCTACAAGTCGCTGACTTCTCCCTCCTCGACCACATCACCATCAGCACCCAGCGTCCCTCACTGCCGGCATTTCCGTTTTGGCGTGGGCAACTGGCGGTGCGGTGTTTGTTGGACCGGGAAACGGTCGCCACTATTCTGGCCTTTGTTACTGTCACTGACCAAGCGGCCGAGGAGCCACGCCCGCAAACCGTCGCGACGACGATCAGCATCACTGTCAACGACCTTAACGACAACCCCCCGGACGTGTGGTTCAACGGCCAAGCGATACCGCAGCTGGGGAACGTCACCGTCGACGTGACGGAACGCACACGTCAGGAGGTCCACCTGGACTTGTACGCCAGCGATCGAGACTCCGTGCCTAAAACACCGCCGTTTTTCCACGAAATCCTCAACCTGGATCCGACATACCAAAACCATATCGGCGTGGAAACGGGAGACAACGGACTGATTCGTGTCAAAACTCTCCTCCCGTTCGAGTATAGACTAATTCAGAGTCTCACGTTCCAACTGGTGATTCGCGACGCGAAAGAGGGTTTCGCAATGCAGACCACGGTAGCTGTCACGCTGGTGATCATTGACGTGAATAACTTTCAGCCTCGCATAACCATTCCTCCCAACTACAATCCCAGTAATACGTCAAGTGCGTGGGAGTGCCTGGAAACTGACATCCGCACTACGTTCATCCCGTTGGCGTTTTTGGCGGTTGAGGCTGAGGACGATGACTCTGAGGAGTTTATGCCGTTGAACTACTTTCTGTCGTACGACGAGGCACCTCAGCTGGAGGGATATGTTGAAATCAACATCACTACGGGGGTTGTGTCGGTCGTACGTCCGTTGGATCGAGAGGCACCCGGGATGGCCGAACTCATGATGCTAACGATTCGCGTGATGGATAACGCCAATCGGGGATATAATCAACAGACCAGTGCCGGGACGAGGGTAAGCCTTTATGATTTTCAGTAAGGCCGTACCCTTCAATGGTCGTGGAGCTTGATGTACAAAGAGTCTGGCGTATTCCTCGGCGCCTCGGCGCCCATTTTTTAAAGTTTTTAAGCTGGTCAATAGAAATTCAGAAATGAGTTTTTGTTGACCCTTGTGGTTAGTAGGAAGAATCAAAGGAGAACCCAGGCAGGCAGTTGGCGACAGTTCGGGAGCAAAGAGACAACACGCCGATGTTGACTCTCGCTAAAGTCTTGAGATTTCCGAAAAAATCCAGAAGTATTACGACCCGGAAGGAAAGGAGTTTTTAATAGAGTTCTTATTTACCAAAAGACTAAAACTTAATCACATCACACGGCAATTTATATAGAAATGCGCTCGATTAGGTCAGAGAACGAAGTACAGAGAACGAAGGTCATAAGCACGCACCAATGCGCGTTCGTGGCCGAGCTCTTTGACTTGTTGGCACGTGGCCATTACGTGGTCATGCAGCCAGCTCATGCTAATTTGGTCTATGCTCTAATAGAATTCAGGGTTGAGTGCGGTGAGATCGATTGGTGAAAAGGCTGGCACAAGGTTCTAACGAAATTTGGAGAACTAGACTGGGTCTTAAATAAAGTCGGTCAAGACGGTGAAATGACGGAGAAACACAGCAAAGCCACAAAAGACTGCACATTGCGCTGCCAAGATTGACTACTGCACGGGAATCACGCAGCACACACAGGCAACCGCCGCAGAAGGGCATGGAGAAGCATGAATGGCTTCAGGCGAAAGGCAGAATGAACAAAGGCGGGGTGACACGCAGCGTATCACCGACACCCACAAAAGAATGATAAACAAAGGAACAGCGTGTGTATCACAATCTAAGAGATCTAGAATTCAATGGAGAATCGACTAGAATCAGCGAAATATTTTTTGGGGCTCAGGACGCGAGACTGTTGGCCAACCTTATGCAAATACACACGCTCACGATCCCAGTCTTGTCGAATAACGTACACAGCTCCACCCCGCAATGCCCGAAAAATATGTCTCCAAAGCAAAGCGATTGCTAATTGCGATAGCGATTCTAGATGCAAAATAATATATTAAGAAAAAAGGTTTACGTCGATACTATATACTGTATATACAGTATTCATGCAGGGTTTCGCAACAGCTATGGCTAAGGAAGGTTACTTTGGTTTCAACAAACACGTCCGTACGCACCAACGCGCGCGCGCCTATGAGGTATTACATATGTGGTAATAACCTTACGTTAACCGAGTTAAGCCATTTAACTCGGTTTGAGTGTAATAATGAGTTAAATGGTCTAACTCGGTTAGCGTAAGGTTTTTGTCACATGTTTATAAGCTCAGGAGTGGCACTATGTCCTGATGAAGTAATTTTGCCATAGCTGTATATGGAAATTGTGGGAATACTGACTAGCTTACAGTAGGCCAGAAGACAGGGTGAACAGTGAATGATTGACCGTTGCGTCGACCGAGCCGTTGCCCCCCTCCGCCCAGCCCGATAATTTTTCTTGAGGTCCAGAGTGCCCATGGGAGCGTACGAACCCCCCCCCCCAATAAAGTCGACCATTTTGCTCATTCCCTTTGCTCCTCATGTCTGCCACTGGGGTGCTAGAAATAGATTCGATTAGTGTCAAGGAAACTTATCAAAAAAGTAAAGCATGCTTTTTCCTTGTGTTTCATAACGCTGAGGCTTTTTTCAGATCGCTTTCAGAGTAATCGACCGAAACGACAACCCTCCCATCCTCCACTTCAACAACATTGTACTTGATCAAGGAGCCGCATTCTCCCAACAAATCTCAGAGTGTCACAACGGGACCGTAAACATCGACTTTTACGCCACCGATGCGGATTCCACTCCGTCCACTCCTCCATTTTATCCCATCCTGACGGTGTTCCCCGCGGCGTATCGCACCCACTTCGACACCTTCAGCGACCGCACAGGCCTGATACGGCTTCTTATTCTCAAGACATTTGATTATCGCCTCGTGCAAAAGTTGAACATAACCCTCACTGTCTACGACTCCGATCCCAATACACCGTTCGATCCAATCTTGAACACGGCAGTGACAGTCTGGCTTGAGATCCTTGACACGAACAATCTTATCCCGCGAGTTTCGTACCCTATCAACTACGACCCCACCAGCCCGTCGGCCGAGCTGTTTTTTATCACGGAGACCGACAGCCGGAATGCCAGTCAATTTACCGCCTTTCCGGTCTTGACAGTCAAGGCCGTAGATGACGACTCGGACCAGTTTATGCCGCTTGATTATTTTCTATCGTTCGAGCTGGCCCCATGTCTGCAGGGCTTCATGGAGATTGACAGAAGCACTGGTGTGGTTTCGGTGGTGAAGCCATTGGATCGAGAGGCGACAGGGATGAACGAGACGTTGGTTGTGGAGGTCTTTGTGATGGACAATGCAAAGCAAAGTTTCAATCAATTGACCAGCCGTGCGTCAAAGGTAAGAGCAGGGGGTATATTCTTAACCGAAGCGAAGTGTGATGGAAAAGCTACTCTAAACAGAACGAAAAATGTAACGAAATTAAGCTGAATTTGTAGTTGAAATGGGCGGGCTCAGACATTGTGGCAGTAACAACCAGCAAAGAATAATAAACAGAGGAACAGAGTGTTTATTACACCCCATAAGATCCATTCAATATAGAACTGAATTAACGTGGATCGGCGCAAAGTTTTTTCGGGTGTCAGAACGCGCGGCTGTGGACCAACCTACAGAAACTGCACACTCTCACGATCCCAGTCCCTTCGAATATCGTACACAACTCCATTCTATAATACCTGAAAAGTATGTCATTAATGCTGTGTATACAGCATTCATGCAGGGTTCCGCAACAGCTGTGGCTAAGGAAGGTCAGTTCGTTTCAACAAACACATCCGTACGCACCAACGCGCGCACATCTATGAGGTAGTGTAAGCGCAGGAATGACAATATGGCCTGATAATATAGACCAGAAGACAGGGTGGGAAATAACTGATAGACCGTAGGGTCGACTGGGCGTTGCCCCCTTCTTCCGGCTCAGCCCGTGAATTTTGTTAAGAAGATATCGCGCAAAGAGCGCTCCGGACCCCAAAAAAAAGTCCACCGTTTTGCCACTCCCTTCCGCCACTGGGATTAAGTAGAAATGGGTCCGACTCATGCCACGAAAGCTTGTCGGAAACGTAAAGCTTGCTTTTTATCGTGTGTGGCATAACGTTGAGGCTTCTTTCAGATCGCCTTCAGAGTAACCGACCTCAACGACAACCCCCCGGACGTGCGATTCAATGGCCAAGCGATACCGCATCTGGGGAACGTCACGGTCGACGTGACGGAACACACATGTCAGGAGGTTCTCCTGGACTTGTACGCCAGCGATCGAGACTCCGTGCCTAAAACACCGCCGTTTTTCCACGAAATCCTCAACCTGGATCCGACATACCAAAACCATATCGGCGTGGAAACGGGAGACAACGGACTAATTCGTGTCAAAACTCTCCTCCCGTTTGAGTACAGACTCATTCAGAGACTCACGTTCCTCTTGGTGATTCGCGACGCAAAAGAGGGTTTCGCAATGCGGACCACGATAGCCGTCACCTTGGTGATCAATAGCGAACTGCCTCAATTCACCGGTCCTCCGACTCTAACCTTCTCCGTAGACGAGAACTGGACCGGACCAATCCGGCACGGCATCATCACAGCTGCGGATGCCGACGCGACGGCAAACTTAATATTCTCCATTACATTTGATCGAGCTTTTGATCCAGACGGGCTACAAGTCGCTGACTTCCCCTTCCCCGATCACATCACCATCAGCACCCAGCGTCCCTCTCCGCCGGCATTTCCGTATTGGCGTGGGCAACTGATGGTGCGGCGTTCCCTTGACCGGGAAACGGTTGCCACTATTCTGGCTATCGTCACTGTCACTGACCAAGCAGCCGAGGAGCCACGCCCGCAAACCGTCACGACGATGGTCAGCATCACCGTCAACGACCTCAACGACAACCCTCCGGACGTGCGATTTAACGGCCAAGCGATACCGCAGCTGGGGAACGTCACCGTCGACGTGACGGAACGCACACGTCAGGAGGTCCACCTTGATTTGTACGCCAGCGATCGAGACTCCGTGCCTAAAACACCGCCGTTTTTCCACGAAATCCTCAACCTGGATCCGATATACCAAAACCACATCGCTGTAGAAACGGGAGACAACGGACTGATTCGTGTCAAAACTCTCCTCCCGTTCGAGTACAGACTCATTCAGAGACTCACGTTCCAACTGGTGATTCGCGATGCGAAAGAGGGTTTCGCAATGCGGGCTACGGTAACCGTCACGTTAGTGATTATTGACGTGAACAACTTTCTTCCTCGCATAACCATTCGAGACTTGGCGAGTTCTAAAACAAGGCTTATGGAAGAACCTAGCGGATAGTTATGGAGCATGTCATGTCATTAGCAGTACTCCATCACAAATTTAGCGATATCATGGTATATTGTATGCTATACTAATACGCTCTGTCTCCAAAACTCGTATCATCATGTCGTTAGGGAATACTGTATGCTAGCCTAGCAAAATTTAGCATGAATTGCCCTAAACCAAACTGATTCTTACCCTAAATCGACCTTGTTTTTATCGATTGGGCCAATCGAACATTAGCTTGCTTTGAAGGTGTAACTTTTATGGACCAATAGAACTGATCTGTTATTTTATGGGAGTCACCTAGAGCACAGTCGAATTGAAAGTAAAAATCATTACCAAAAGTGGCCGGCAACCTAGGTTGCGATTGCATGTGACCCTATTAAAAATGTACCTCGACAATCATTGTACGTTTTCCTAAATTAAACCAGTCCGAGTACTGCATTGATGCAAAGGATTATCAGGTCTATTACCTTTGCATGTAACCGCACAGATCAGGTATGAGGATGAGTCTGACATCTTTCCTGCGTAGAAAATTGGGTCATAAAAGAAAGTTAGTACAATGACACATAACTTGCTTTCTTGATTAACTAATGTGGCGTTATGACCGAAATACGAGCATTGGGATTTAGTCCTATCTGCATAACTCGAAAACCCAGGGCGAGCGCGACGCCGGCGTGGATGGAAATGGTCGTGAAACGGTCGAAAACTTCCAAACCTCCCAAAAAATTGATTATTACAGAACAAAACCGAGACGCCCGGCAAAGGATAGGCGCAGAGGGTCATCACGTGATATATAAATCTGGTAACAGTCACTTTTCCAGTCGCCCTGAGGTTTAATAGCGCTCGCGGAAATGCCTGCACTAGATGCTTCAGTAGTCGCGCCACGTCTAAATGAATGGACTGAATAACTATTTGAGGATGGTATGACTCGCGGCCATCAAAACTGTTCGAAGGCATGTTAAAAATCGCGACGCTGACAAAGGGTAGCGCTAAATAATTTTTTTTCGCAAATAAAAAATATGGCTGAATAGTGAGCAAAGCTGTTTAGTAGTAATTGTAGCGGTGGCAGACCTCCTGCTGGACATTTTTGTAACGTGGCGTGACATGATGGCCGGCTACATGGGGCGTCGAAAGATCGGACGCTGCTCAGCGAAATGGCCGAAAAGAGCAACCAGTCGATAAGGACGGTAGGAGCGCGGGGCGTAGTTCATAAGGTGGGCCGCGTGAAAATGACGGTCCGCAATGGTTCGCCGCGCGTCATTATCCGCGAAAGAACAGTTCTCGGCCGCCGCCCAGTTTCGAAACTCATTATAAAACTGTATGACTGCGTCAAATGTGTCAGGCCGTCCCTGACCGGAAGCTGCAGCTTCCGTACCAGCTCCGGCTCCAACTCCAACAAATCGGCACTTCGGATGAAATTATTATCCTTTAGAATATCTATCGACTTCTGGCAGAAATGCAAATCTCCAGCGATTTCTCAGACAATACCGAGATCAACTTTTCGTTCGATGGACGCACGGTCGACCGATCCCGTCGCACCAGGATTTGCCTGGTAGTGCTATAGAATGCGCCCTCTCAAGTTGGCCATATTGCCGGCCGTAGTTAGTTTCAGCTGGCCTGCGAGGTCGTTCAGCTGCGGTATGAAGAATGCGATCAGCTGCACGAGTGTATAAACCATGATTGCGATCGGGGAAAGGATTTAACAAAATTTGTCAGGATCAAATGTAATCAACCGATAAATTCAAGCGCGTATCGCGTAATTGCTGTTAGCAGCGGTTAAGAGTGAGGATAATAATCGAGGTAAAAATAAACTGATGCGATCGTGAACTTGTAAAAAGAACTGAATGGAGACCAAAAATCTTATACAGACAGCAAGCCGGGAAAGCCGGCGCGAAAGATAATGTATTCAGTCTACACAGTCCGAAGTGGTGATGCGGTACTTAGCCATTAGTCATGTACGCAGGTGTATCCGGATGAAGGAAGAAGGGAAGGAATCCACTTATGAGCAGATTTCGGTCCGAGTGCGAAATTTTTTCCATTAAAATTGTCTGTCCAAATGAGCAAATGTCATAGAAAAACATGTAGCTATGGAGATTGCTCGATTGTCCGAAGGGGACTAAAGCATGGCCGTTTCCCCACTCGATCAGAGGCATGCAAGAAGCAAATTGAACAACAGAAGTTGAGAAAATTGGACAATAGAAGACTGGAATCCCTTTCTTGTCAGTTTACTTGCGCCAGAAAATTGTGGAAGCAGATGTCAGCTCCCATTTTGAGTCAAATCAGCTAATGGTCAATTGGCTCCGAAAAGCAAGATTGTGAAGGGATGACAACTTCTGCATCCCGCAATAATACCGTGATTTTCGGATTAACTAACAACAGCAACGGCTTTCTACCGACAATTTACTGACCTCATTAATTATCAAGTCCGCAATCACGGGAATATTACGGTCTCACATTTCCTTTTTGTTATCACTGAGTTTTTTCTCATGTAATGTATTTGTTTCGGCATTTTTCATGATGGTTCCTTTTTTGAGTACTGAAGATTTTGTTTCATCATCCAGTTCGGTTCTTTGGTTCTTGAATGGTTTTTCGCGGCATCTGGACAAGAAGCATCAGCATGTCAATCAAATCTTTTTTTGTGCTGGATTAATTTGTTGTAAGGACGGAGTGCAATTGTTCGTGTCTCTTCTTCTCTCCTACTCGCTATACTTCGTTTCATCTGACAGAAATCATACTTTCTTCTTTTCATGCTAATTTTTACGCATTTTCGTTAGCTTGAGTTGGCAATGTCTTTTCTACTACATATGTGTACAACACTCTATACGACTCACCGCAATTCATTCCGTTTAACTTTACATATATTCTCTTCTTCGATGTACATCGAATTAATTAGTTAATTAAGTAAGTAACGAAGGCTTCATAAAGAGCGGCTATATAAAATTTAATTCTGATTCCTGCGATAATTTGCATTTGCTGAAACATCGGCCGCGTCTGGATTGACAGATGGCGCTGTCCAACCTCGACCTACTGTACGCCTTCAAATGCTATGGAGGGATTCTACAAAAAAATGGGCAATTGCTTGTTTTCGAAAACAAAACGTTGTGGCATTTCGTCATTAGTATCAATACTGTGTGGTGTTGACCAAAAAATCAAAAAAGAAACTGTCGCAATTTTTCAACAAATCCCACGGCGTTTTCATATTTTCACATTTTCACATTTTCGTATTGCCACATCAATAAAAAATCCGACGAAATTTCACATTTTTGCCAAATGTCAGCCAAAATTCAGTCCGGTTGACAGTTTCACAAATATAAAAAGTAAATGCCACATAGAAAAAACATTATTCTGCATCGTCAATAACCAGTAAATGATCAGTCTCATTCACATGCTAATCTCGACTGGCCAAACTAAAACATTTCTTTGGTGGTGGGAAAATTTGGTACTGTAAATGCCCTTACAGATGGCGCTGTACGACTTCTAGATGCAGCGCGAACATTATATTTCGCATAGTACCGTCTAGCTGGTCTGAGGCTCAGTAGCCTTATTATTTACAGCACAATACTACAGTACAATACAATATTTCATTTGTTTGTTGCAAGAGATAAATTTTCTTGCACGAAATGCTGCAAAATTAATAAAAAAATCACGAAGACTCTTTGTAGCTGAATGTAGAGATGACCCACATTCCACAGAGCTTGCTCAGTTAGGACCATAATAAATGGCCTGACCACACGATCGTTGAGTCGTACCATTTTAAAACCGGTCTTTTTACCGGATAAAATCCATAACATTTCCCAGCCTATCCGTGTGCGTGCATCCCACCTGGGGTATTGGACTGAGGGACTTTGCCGAATCGCGCCACAAATGGATGTAGGTACAAGTATATTCGCAGCTTTCCTTCCTCAAGTTGTCCCCGCTTTGGCCTTCAAATTTAAAATACTAAAAATTCTAAGCCGATAAATGTGAGGAAAATAAATGACTCAAAAGGCGACAGCCGGTATACTTAATTCGCAATCTGATGAAATCCCAATACTCAGGTTTCATTCCATTTATAAAAACTATGGGTGCGATATTTGTATAATTATTCGTTTTCAGCTGAAAGTTTAACAAAAAACGAAATTTAAATTTTTCTGTGGCAATTGTAAGTATATCATGATTTACATTTTTTTCGTCGTTAAATAAACCTTTCCCATAACACATTATACGGCTTTAAAGTTCTCTAATTCAAGACAAAACCTCGATGCAACCTCACGCGAACCAATTATAGTGACACAAAATGTAGCAAAGTGATCGGTTTTAAAAAGCTACATGAACTAACCTAAATACAAACTTTTTTTTTTATTTTCGAGTCTGAGCTAGCTCTTGGTTTTAATTCATTTATCGTGTTTAGTTAGGCAACCTGAAAGAACTCTGTCATCTAAAATTGAGTTTGGTGACTCATTCATTTCATTTCGTATTCTTCTTCACAACTAATTAAAAAATACACTGTAACAAAATAATTCTTTAAGAAAAACTGTTATCATTGCTCTGCTTTTTTCTTTTTTCAATTTACAGATCTAGTAAAATTAAGCAAACTCCCTTCGATTTGCGTGCCGCCCTATGTATACCTGGTCCCGCCCCCGGTCACCCTTTCAACTGTGTGCCGCGCATCGATCACCAGCACACTACATTACCCT
>LRSR01007973.1:0-29185 GCA_001579985.1 Hypsibius dujardini
ATTCCGTGCGCACAATGGACCCATTGCGTGCGCACAATGGACCCATTGCGTGCGCAAAATGGGCCCACTGCGTGCGCAAAATGTGCCCATGGCGTGCGCACAATGTGCCCATTCCGTGCGCACAATGGGCCCATTGCGTGCGCAAAATGTGCCCATGGCGTGCGCACAATGTACCCATTCCGTGCGCACAATGTACCCATTCCGTGCGCACAATGGGCCCATTGCGTGCCCAAAATGGGCCAACTGCGTGCGCAAAATGTGCCCATTGCGTGCGCAAAATGTGCACATTGCGGCAATATTTATGGTATGATTCGGTGCAGAGTTTACGCACCTCTGTCTTTGCCGTCGGGGCAATCCGAAAATTGCGGAGGATATGGACCATGACCATCTTTATTTCGTAGTATGCAAAGCCTGGATAAGATAGAACGACGGTGAGGACACTATCAGCCCATTTTACTTACATTTATCCATAGCGTTGGCAAAACTGGACTAAATGAAAACTTTCAGTAACAAAAACAATTTCTTGGCTCGAGTTCTTAAAGGACTAAAAAAGCTGTATTAAAATTGTTAATTACTAATAACTGAACGAAAGTGAAACGAACTGAACTGAAACTGAAATAGTTAAATAGATTTGACTAAAGCCGGAGAGATTATGACTTCGGAGATTAGAAGTTTTAGTTAACTAAAGAAACTAAACCAAAAAATGTTATCAACAATTTTTTAGTTAAGGAAAAATTACAGTTCAAGAGCTTTCTTTTTTTTACTCACGCATGCCGATGCAGTTGCGGGGTCCTTGTCCGAAAGTGTCGAACGTGTAAGGCTTGATGTTTTTCTTATTCTCATACGAGAACCTGTGAATACGAAAAATATGAAAAATGGAATAAATTACTCGTCAAAAAGGGAGAAATTACACTGCTTTTTTATCTAACGGTAATTTTGTATTTAAGTAATATCAGCAAGCTAATTAGTTAAGTAGAATATTTGAGGTTAAGATACGCGTACCTTTCCGGGTCGAAAACTTCGGGATTTGGCCAAAATTCGGGATCTCTTTGAATGGCGAAAATAGGAACAGCAATGACACTGCCTTTTTCGATCTTCAGGCCCTTATACTCCCAGTCCTCGTTGCACTCGCGCTCCGTTCTCGAGACCGGCGGATACAGCCGCAGTGCTTCGTTGACGCACGCGTCGAGGTACTGCATCTGGGCGATGGCGTCGTAGTCCGGCTCCTCGCGGTCCTGCATCACCTCCTCAATGCTCTGGCGAAGGCGCTCTTGAATGTCGGAATTGACGGCGAGGGAGTAGGTGAGGAAGGTCAGAGCGCTGGCTGTCGTCTCGAAACCCGCCAGGAAAAACACCACCGCCTGAGCGACGACCTCCTGTTTTGACATACGGAGTCTGCATTACAAACGTACAAACGTACAAACGTACAAACGTACAAACATTACAAACGTACAAACGTACAAACGTACAAACGTACAAACATTACAAACATTACTAACGTTCAAACGTACAAACGTACAAACGTACAAACGTATTCACAGTACAGCTGTGTCGCGGCTACTTTGAGGGGCGCTCTTTGGGTTCTGGTAAAACGCATCATATGAGTCTTGATTGATAGTGGTCACAATACTGTACATCTTAAAGGCATTGTTGGCCGTTTCTATTCATTTCGTCCTCTTCCCAAAGGGAACTTCGGCATCTTTCCAACGCTTTCCCAGTAATTTCAAGAGTTCAAATTTCACGAAGTGCTTCATGCATGGTTTTTCATTCCCTTTTTTTCGACGTAGCATTAGATAAAAAAACTGATTTGTTATTAAAAAATATGAAAAGTGTTAAAAGAACACATGTAAATTTTATAATTATTTTATTATGTTCTTCCGCCTTGTATTGTGTCCTCACTACGGATATCCGACATACTTGTACAGACTAACACAGTATGTGTACATACAGTCATTGTTCTTCGGTCACGTGCTTTCTACTCCATAAAAAGTAAGTCAAACTCCGCCCCCAAATGCACACTTACGGTCAAGCAAACCACACCCACTAATCAATCAAAAACGTCCGTCACTCTAAATAATCAAAACATCAAAACTTTCAGACAGCTGTTCGGTGAATTTGAGACAAGTCCCGCAGGCACACATAACATCACTATACAGTAAAATTCATCTAATGTAAACTTCATCTATATGGAATACCTCGTCTATATTGAACTTTCCTTCTGCACCGATTTCGTCCTATACATATGACATATGGGGGGCGAAACTTAATGTAAATATTCCCTCTATATGGTATGTTGAACAAATTTCGCAATCAACCATGTAAAACGCACCTCCCCTAAATTGAATTCGACATTTTTCCTTGATAATTTTCGACGAAATCGCTCGTTTCTTACTTTTAATCTTTCCTGCAAGCCACTGCCGTCTTTATCGGCGCATTGAGCTGCATGTGTTAGTTTTTGTACGTTCTAAATTTGTTCGTTCTATATATATATTTTACATACGTTCTAAATTTTGTTAAAATGGCACCGATCGTTGAAATAAAACGCTGGCAAAGGAGCTAATTCTTGTCCAGAAAGTTCAGCTGTTGAGGGATCTCGGTCATACGAAACAAAATGCTGCGGTGGCTAAGTACGGAATTTCTACCAGCACTGAGTTTTCCTGGGGGGAATTTCGCCCCCTCCCCGCCCCGCTCCGGGGTGCCCCTGGGGGCCCCTAGGGGCCCCTAGGGGCCCGTAGGCTAATGTAAATTTCTCGTCTAAGTTGAACAAAAATTTTGGATTTCTGAGGTTTACATTAGACGAGTTTTACTGTACGTGCGACTTGACAGGGACTTTTCCCAAATAAATTGTGATCATTATCTTTTGCACGATTTGGTTTGCCGTGGGAGACATAAATTCAGCCTGTCTAGCCAGTGTTTCTGTTAATGACCCAATTGGCCTGCCACAAGAGACAGCGCATGCGCGCATCTGATTGTTGTGCAACCGGAGAAAAATGTGGGGCTGACTGTACAAATACATGTGTATATTTATACGTCACAAGGTCCAACTATGCAGGAAAAGAAAAACATGTCAGACTTACATCAAGGGACAGCTTATAATTGGCGTTCGATAGCGACTTTTCGTGTGCAGATCCGACCGAAAGCTCATGTGATATTATATCGGCAGTCTGGTCGGTCACTGTGGCTGGCAGGTCTTCCGAAATTGCAGGAGCTTTTTCCAAGCCGTTCGGATCGGCGCTCTTCATCGATTTCAACATGAGTTGGATAAAATCTCTTCGAACCTGCAGGCAAACTAGATGAACAAAGCATTTACCGAGTACGGTGTGAGGATCTTACAACGTTCGACTCGGTCCGCAGTTTAATGATCTCATTGATGTTCTTGACGAAAAAGTCAAGGTTCTCCTTTTTGACCGCGGACATGCCGAGTTTCTTCGCCAGCGGGAGCGCCCATGGGAAAAGAACTATAATAACCAGTAGGTATTGCATGCGTCATTGTGTAATCGCACCGTCGTAGTTGCCGGAACGATTTTGTGGAACCGGACGCCGCAATTTCGCTTACAAAGTATGATAAAAATTGGATCCAGCAGAGAAAAATTGAAAGCTTCAGACGCCTTTTTGGTGAAGGCATTTTTCGGGTCGTTTTGCGAGTCAATTTTAGTGCCAAAAAAGGTCGACGCGATGATGTCGAGAGTCACCGTGCGGAATAGTCTGTGTTTACAGGAATCATAGAAAGTTCTTCCTAAAAACAGGAGCAACTGCGAAAGATAAATCATTCGGAACTTACTTTTGACCTTCGACGTCGACTTGTTCATCGGCTAATTTCCCAAGGTTGGAAACCAGGTTGTCGCAGCATTCATTGATGAGTCCATTCATCTTTATGCAAGGGTAAAAAAAATCTTAAACCATCTTACAGATGAGAGACTAAAACCATTTTTTCGGATAACCTCATCTTAAGCTCAAGCATAAATACACAAAATCAAACAAAGGGGCTGATCCGATTTAGTTTCCATCATTTCTTTCTTCACTCTACGGCATTGCTTTAATCCGTTTCCCGGACAGACCTGCTTTAATCTGCCGGAAGTAAAAGTCGGCGCCAGAACACTCCTGACATCCTATGAAGGCAAGCGTGAGAGATTGACTTTACAAAATGTAAAAAGAAGAAACAATTACTTTCCATCGCTGGTCGTGTAAGTCGTTGACGGCGTTGTCCATGAGCGGTCCATTAATGTCGTTATACTGTAACGAGTAATGCTTCAGTACAACCTTAATAAAAGCTTTTTTGTCTTTGTCCGATCAGAAATACTCCCACACAGTGTGACATACAAAACTATGTCCTTTCACACATGAAAAAGTCTGAAGGCGCATATTTTGTCCCCCCCCCCCGTGACAAAAACCGTGTATATTTGTGTGGGGAAAGATCATGCAGAATATTTTTAGCACCAGGAGTTTATTTGAGGGCGCGGAAGAATTTCCTGTGCACCTTACACAGCACGGACATTTTTCAAGCCGGTCAATGACGGTTCATTTCCCTCTACAAACCCTCTGTTATTTTTAATTGGAAATAAATCGAACAAAGTTTTGTACTTTAAACCGGGCGAAACGGGTTAGCCCTAATAACCAATACCATATGAAAATATTTACTTGTACAATTTAGGCACAATCTTACGTTCCGATCCTGAAGCTCCTATTGTTTATCCAATCCAAAGATTGTTCCAAAATTGGGCCAAAATTGTACCCAAAACCTTAAAACCAGTTCAAAACCGGTTTTGACAGGTTCTGACACCGGAATCAGTCATTTTTTGTCATATTCTAATAAAAAACACTATTTCCTTCGGAAAGGAATACTTTTGGGACAAAAAAAGTTCAGACTGGGGTGTGGGGATTGATCGTGCACCTCCTGCAAGGTCTTTTACAGTCTACCGTCTATAGACGGTGGACTGAAAAAAAATGTCTGCGACGGATTTTTAATGTCCTACATTAGGGGTGACATTTTCGTCCGAGAATTAGTACCGTAAATGTGTGAGTTTTTGTCCGCCCCAAAATCGCGACACATTAGGGCAGGGCACGTCGAAAACCGGTCTTGCGAAAATTCGCCGGTGCAGCGATGTTATCTCTTCTGTCGTGTTTGCTGTGTGTGTGTAGTGTGTGAATGCTGTACGAAAACTCACCCGACGGTTCACAAAGTGCGGGAAATCCTTCACCATGATGCTTCGTAGCATATTTAAACGTGCAGGCACATCAAACTAATCTGTCACACGGAGGTCTCAGCTGAAATGTGTTGTGATAAAGCGATCGTTTGTTAGCATGAGTATACCTGGGTCGCTCACTGATAGCACTGGCTTGCCTCCTTCGAAGTATCTGTTCGAAAACGAAAAAACATCTTTTCGACTGCTTCGGGGTCACGCTCCTTTGCAGGTAATGAGGAAAAGAAGGCATGTGCTAGTTAGTTCAAACAAAAATTGTATCTACCCGAACTTTCTGCCGTATTTCTTGATGGCGCTGATGTCGAACGGTCCCACGCCCAGCTACATTAAATCGCAGGAAAATGTGGAAAATGCACAAGCCTCTCTATGGAGCAAAGATTCCATTTCTGAAATGGGGGAATAAAACTTACGCAAATGGTTTGCACGAAGACCCCAAGCAACGGCAACGGACGAGGTCCCGAGATTCCCTTTTTCTTCCAGTACTCATAATTCCGGTGGGCAATCCTATAGAAAATGCAATAGAGGTATAACAACACACATCTCTAGCAGAAACAAGAGGCACGCTAAATTTTTATAAACTTCATTCCAACATCTCCTTATTGAGCTCACCAAGTGTAATACGCGGTGAGACATGCCAAAATCCCCACGATCCATTCCAGCCACATTTTGCGAATCGCTCTCTAAGAGTTCCAGACAAAAACACTCGGCAAATGGCAAATGCGACAACGAAGCGGTACAAGCTTGTGTGTTTATGCTTTGCAAGTTGTCGTCGGCACAGCTGTGCCCGCGCTTTGGCTTCTCCTAGAAGTACTGCTGATACAGCAGAACAACATGCTGACGTAGAGTCATATAGGTATATTGAGGCCCCGGCAAAATAAATAACAACGAGATACGCAAGGACCTTGGCCTTTGCCCTATGTCTGTGTCTGTGCCTATGTCTGTGTCTGTGCCTATGTCTGTGCCTATGTCTGTCTCTGTGCCTATGTCTGTGCTTATGTCTGTGCCTATGTCTGTGTCTATGTTTGTGCCAATGCCTTTGCCTACGTCTATGTCTGTGTCTGGAGGATATTGAAACATAGACAAATACATATACTGTACATCACTCTCATCAAAGCGGTGTACGCGAACGGACAAGGTAGACAACATGTCCTCGTCATACTTTTATGAAGAGATTTTTCACGTAACAGTGAAATGAACAACGACGAGTTTTGATTTCAGCAGTGCCAGAACAGCGGCCACAGCATGACCGAGCCTAAGAGGGTGCCGG
This sequence comes from Hypsibius dujardini, assembly GCA_001579985.1. Lineage (NCBI taxonomy): Eukaryota > Metazoa > Tardigrada > Eutardigrada > Parachela > Hypsibiidae > Hypsibius > Hypsibius dujardini. The sequence goes on from LRSR01007973.1 coordinate 6,469, forward strand.
CGGCAATGCCGCCCAGTGCTCCCAGCGCATAGTCCGGTCCGCCATAATAGCAGCCAGGAACGTCTACGTAGTACACTTGAGCGATATTTCCCGATGCGGTTTGGTAAACTACAAGAATGAAACTCTTTAATCTTCATAGCACTGTTGAAAATACGGGATTATTTCCGATCGAAATGTCGGAAGAACGTACTGTATCCTTGGGGTTGATGCCGACCCCCCACGTAGCCTTCCGGAATGTACACGTAAGTGCCGGGTGGAGGCGGCGGATAGGTCTCCGGAATGACTAACGGAGGGAGGAGATGAGCCTCTGAGAGCGCACGGCGGAGACCCTGTTCAAAGGAAAACTGCGTGTTCAATGCGGGAAATTCCCGAAAAATCGGCCTTTCCACCGACTGATTGATTCTTTGATTGACAAAAACTGTGGAACATAGGAAATGCTTTCGACGGTTCGTACCGTTCGGATGCGTCTCGCTTCCTGGAGTGCAGCCACCCAAGCCACTCGGTCGTCCAGGGACTCCGCGGAAAACTGCCAATGAGAACCGTGACGAGGAATGACGGCGAAGAGAAAATCCTTCGACAGGCCTTCCGGTGGATTCACATGCTTTCCCTATCACGAGGAATCCGGTTGTTCGTGACGGAACAAAATATATTTACTTATAGGAAAACAGAACAGAACAAGAACAGAACATAAAAGAACAGAGCAGAAGAGAACAGAACAAAGTTTTAAGAACAAAACATAATAAGAACAGAACATATTGAGAACAGAACAGAACAAAAACAGAACATATATGAACAGAGTAGAACAGAACAGAACAAAGTTTTAAGAACTAAACATAATAAGAACAGAACATATTGAGAACTGAACAGAACAAAAACAGAGCATATAAGAACAGAGTAGAACAGAACAGAACCTAAGAAGTCTTAAGAACAGAATTTATAAACCATTTTATTATTTTGTATAAGAACAGAAAGAACAGAACATACAAGAACAGAGCTGAACAGAGCTGAATAGAATGGAACATAAGAGATTTTTAAGAACAGAATATATATATATATATCAGTAATATTTAAAAAGTATATACACGTATGTGAAAAAAATAAAATTTGAACAAACGCTTTACATACCGGATCTCCAATACGAATTTCCAGCGTATTGGGCATGAACACGACGTCTTTCGGCTCCGTCGACTGTTCGTTCTTGAAGTAACGTAGTGCGCCGTTCCGGTTGAGGACTAGCCACACTTTTTTCCAGTGTTTCAAAATCGAGGCTGAACACGGGAATGGAGAAAATGAATAAGCGACACGGAGACACGGAGACCTGTCAAGAGAAGATAACGGAAAAAATCACAATTGGGATACTTCGCTTACTCTGTCGGGAAACCCAGCCACACTTGGCGATGGTCTTGATATCCATCTTGGTTTTTGTCTGCACAGTTTTCTTCACCAGCCTTTGAAAAAAATATAATAAAATATCACGATTGCTGTACAGCGTGAAAATTAAAAACCTGTTTTAACGCTGAATTTTTTCCTTGGAAGAGGAAAATGCGCAGCACGATATGCTCATACTCGCACCACATGAAGAGAAAGAAGCACGCGGACTGGTAAACATGCCTTTACTACGCATTTGTGACACACCGCACGCTTTCCAGGAAATACAGAGCTACATTTCCCCCTCTGCACCAGGGTGTAGCGAAGAAAAAATGGAAAATCCACTAAAGATTGCGCTATGCGCCAATCAAATCTTTTGGTGGATCAAATTAAAATGGTGAACTGACTCGCGGCCAATCGCGGGAGAAGCGAATTGGCCACGATTAACAGCAATTTAAAGCCCACACTGTCCACCGGTGATCGGATGCCATTTGGTCGAATGGTTCAGCTCGGTTTTATTGAAGTGATCGAGATTTTTTGTTAGCTCGTAGGCGAGTCAAAATAAAGTTTTCAAATATAATGAATATTATTAGTAGTTCACTTTTAGTCTTCTTTCCCAAATTTTCTCATTTTCTTTATTGTAAATGTTCGCTTTTCCGCGAGTTCACTTTTCTTCGTTATTTTGGATTTCCGTTGGCTCCCCATTTTCGCTTTCTTGTTTGTTTTTTCTTTGCGTAGTTTTCCTGTTTTCCGAAATGTCAGGTTGAAGTAAGGGAAGGGAGATAAAGAACCCCGAGTAATCTGAGTAACCCGAGAACCCCAAGAACCCGGAGAGTCCCGAGAACTCCAAGAACCCGGAGAATCCCGAGTAACCCGAGAACCCGGAGACCCCCGAGAACCCCAAGTAATCCGAGAAACCCAGAGAACCCCAAGAACCCCGAATAATCCTAGAACCCCGAGAACTTGGAGAACCCGGAGAGTCCCGAGAACCCCAAGTAATCCGAGTGAATTTGGGAATATTATTGTAATAAATTAGAAAGGTGTCCCGGTGGGAGGCAATATGCAGTCCGTCGGAATGACGGAAGATTGGATGAAGACCTTCTCCGCCCGACCTGCAAGGTTGTAATCATTCCTATGAAACAATTGACAAATAAGTCTTGCGAGGATGTTTTTGGTGGCCATAGATATTTTCAAGAATCCGAATTTTTTTGGATCGTGAAAAACAAGACTTCAGGAAGTTGTGGACACCAAAGTAGAGGCCGTCCAAGTGTTAACAAAGAAGTGCTTAGGCGAAATCTGCCGCTTCTAATAGTTCTCTCAAATTTGCTTTTTTAGCAATAAACATTACAGGATCAAAGCAGAAAAGCGCTACAGAAACCTTGCGGCCAGGTTTGATTGAAATACGTCACGATTCGGCCTTGTTCGCTCTGTCCTGCAGCGTCGGATTGAGGTCGGGAGTCAGGGGGGGGGGCGGGCACAGCTTCAAAAAAACGTGCCAGAACACCTTTTTTTTCTGGAAAATGTGAAACGCTTTTAAAAAAAACTTGGTGCCATATAAAATTGTGCCTATAGTAGGAAAGTACGTTTTTGGTGCCTCGGACACAACCGAACTTCCGGCGGGGGGGGGGGGCACGGTGCTTCTTCCACGGTGCTTGCTTCCTCGTCAGTATCACCATAATGCCCTGATATCGGCAAGATCAAGTTCAAGGTGCCACCAGGTTGCGTTACCGGCAAAATGTTCACGCATGAGGGCCTTCCTACAAATCGAATAAAACATCCCCGGAATCAAATAATCGTCTAAATGAACTAAATGAAAATTGTTTTGTCATACTTTAATTGTAAAATTTCACAAAATTTCCTCAAAATAATGAAGTTGTAACGAGGCAATAAATAGTTCAATCAATCTGTATCAACGGTTGATTGATTGATAATGGCGGTTACAATACTTATTTGATTATTTAAAAACTGAAATAAAACGCCTGTTTTGGGCATGCCAGATCATATTTTAAATTGATCTTAACAACATCACAGGCACGAGACAGTTGAACCCTTACCGGAAAACCAAACAAGCAAATACGCTCAGCACAATCGCCACCGCAATACCGATGCCCATCGCAGTGTTGGCCACGCCACCTGTTTATCATCACGCAGCCCAGATTTGTATTTTTTGGGTGTTCTATTAAGTTCGCGGAGGACTTTTGGGTTTTCCAACCTTCCGTGAAGCATTTGGGATCGTCGTTCAGGTACCCGCAAAACGGTCGGTTCGGTGGCGGATCAGGAGACCCGTTGCCCCAGTCGATAGTTCGTAAGAGGCGCCAATCCCAGCCTTCACCGCGTTGTAAAGCCACCACCTGAAACACACACAGCAGAGACTGTTACATTGTCAGTTACTTAAGTTGAGAAGAAATCCATGAGTTCACAATTGGAAATGATTAATTAATTAAGAATGCTTCCCTAGTGCACATCTCGTGTAAGAAATTATTTTTTTGCGTACACATAAAAGATGAATAGTCTCCTTAAATTCGTACGTAGAAAGAGCGGCTTCTATGTCACACATTATGTACGGCCATGTCGCGTCTGCTGATCCGTCAACGCCCGGATCGCAAAAAAAGGCCTTCTTGTCTGTCATCACTACTCCGCGTCTGGTCATCTCTTAATGCTGTTAGCATACACGTACTTTAGTACTGTTCTGTATTGGAGCGAGTTCTAATTTATTTGTGAGCATTTCTGTAATCTGTCTTATGTGGACAGCTATGACATATTTATGAGCGTTTCTATGCTCTGTCCTGGTGGGTGTTTACGTTGATGTGGCCATTGGTCATTTAATACTTTGTACACGTACTTGTGCATGTACGCTCCCGTAGCGCTTATATAAGCTCGCGAGTTGCTGTTATGAAAGTATCAGTTTGCATCTCTTTAGTTTCCTCTTCTTTCGTCATAGTAATACGACAAGCGGTCTCCGTTCGTTGTTCTACTAGTATAATAGGGTCGATTTAATAAGTCTGGTTAGTTACCGCGTCAGCCACCACAAAAAGTACCAAGTACCAAAGAAATAACCAGATCATATGATCTAATACAGCTTTGTTTTGAATGTTAAAAGTGTCAGCCTCTTTGGGGAAGGGAAATGTGATTTGTCTTACTGACAAATGTTTCATATTTTCTTTGTTTAAAAATGCGCGCCAAACGTGAACTGGTTATAACAGTGTGTCTTCCACGAAACTTTGCGCGCTTTTAACATGAATCTTCCTTTTGTTTGCCCTCTTGTGTCATTACTTTCACTTGCTCTAGCCGATTTGGGGTGAAATTGAGTCGCTGTGTGCGTCTGTGCGAAAGCATAAAGTGTAAAACAGCAAAAGGGAAGGCATGGGCAGAGCGGCGTCCTTCCCTGGTCTTAAAGAAGGCATACATGCTCTACATACTCCCACATACGAACACACGAGTGCACTATAATATATGTTTTAATTTCTATGATTTTTCGTTTATATTAATTTCAGTTTAGTTCATCAGTTTAAGTTCAGTTCATCGATGTGTTCTTACCTCCCATTCACCAGTTGCAAAGTTCAAGTCTGAAACGGCCAGATCGACTCGTCGCAGACCACTCCCGTCTATGTATAACTTTCCCAAGTCGGTCACGAATGTGCGGTTTAAGATTCGGTCTGCGAGCCTCTTTCCACTGAGCTCATCAATCCTCAGCAGCTCACTCGATATAGTTTCGTTCAACACCTTCAGAGCGTCAGGATACTTCAAGGTATTTTCATCAATCTAGCTGTTTGAAATTTCTTACCATTCCGAAGATCATGAAAGACTCGTACAGTCCAATCAGGTATGGGTTCACCTATAACGGATCGGTTCCAGGTCAGACAGGGATAGACTCAACAGGGGCTTGTTTAGGGCCCTGATAAGTCGGAACTAGGACCCCTGATAGTAGGATCAGGGGGTGGGCAAGTGGGCATAATGCAATTTTTCAAGATTGAATATAGAATTCGACATCGTGTTCCTGATCAATTTGCAGCTTATGGGATGGAGGGGAAGGGTCTGCTTTCCAGTCTCCCCCCCCGGGGGGGGGGGAAACATTCAATGCATTCAATGATAAGGGACCGTATTGACCATGACAAACAGCAACTTGGATCGAAAAACTGAAATTTTTAAGATGATCTGAAATCCCAATGGGCGCATTGAAAATCAGACCCCCAGACGCGCAAAAGTTTTATTACGATCAGGAACAAAAGACTGAGGTTTGAGTTTAACCTTTAACAACCTTAAGAAATTGCATATTGCCACTTTGCTCAACTCCTGGCCCTACCATGAGTCAGGACACAGGGGCTCCAGCAGAAGTAGAGGTCGGAACCAGCTCACGTGGTTGGGGCAGAAATGGGTCTAGAGGCAAAGTATTGTCTTGCAAAACTCAATCTTGTATTCGGCGCTTGGTTCCTGGTCATGTTTACATTTGTGGGGTCTGAAGGTCAAAGTTCCAGGGCAACTTGGAATTTCAGAAATTTTCCCAAAAATTCAGGTTTTGGATCAGATTTATACTTTTTGTTGCTCAGCCTAAATTCGATGTCAAGGCCTACGTACTTGTGATGTTTGAAAAAATGTTCGAAGATAATGAAGAGATTGTTTGAACTCGGTTTCAAAACAGGTTTTTAAAAAATACTTGTTAGTGTCCTGGTTCGGAGTGGTTTTGGCCTGTAAGGTCCCTAAACGAGCCCCTGAATTCAAAGGTCGGAATCCATATGACATATAAGCGTGGTTTACCTTGTGGTAATAAGGGTCGGTCAAATTATAACGCTCTCTTGAGAGGCATGGCCAAGTATTAACAGGAACATCCAGGGAAGCTGTCAGCTCTTCTTCTAGCATGCCTAGCATCAGGAGGGACCTGTAGGCTTGTCTTGTGACCTTTAACAGGAAAGAAGTAAATCAATTTTCCCGTTTAGTGGTGTGACGTCGTATTTGTTGATACGATTTGATGTTTGCTGGTTATTTCAAGCGTGATTTTCTTCTATTGCTCATCCGTACTGTCGTTCTCGTTCTCCTCTTGTGCCAATGATGACAATGTGTCACCCTGGGAATGCTAGTTTACATTGTGGTCATCCGTGTTCACCCATTTTGGGATTTCGGCTCCCATTCATTCCCACTCCACTGCCCACCTATTTCCCATCCCATTTTCTAAAAATTGTCTCATTTCCCATTCGGCTTTACCCGAACTCGTTGTTGGGTGGTACCCAACAGTTACGCAATACGTACTAATATAACAGTCTATCTACCTAATCAACCCATTCCTATCTACCCTCACATTCTATAATGTACTTACTCAGCTATTATTACGTACATAGTTCCGTCATGTCTGCAGGAACTAGTACGTGAGCTCAGAAATTATTCTTTATTCCTGACTATACAAGCGTGTGTTCTACAGTAATCTAAGAGAGTTCCTTCCTTTCCCCTGTAACCTCCTCTACCAGTAAAGTCTTCCTACAATTCTTCTCATATTATTCAGTCTAATAGCTTGCAGGTTCAGGTTCTTCCGTCCTAGTAGGGACGGAGGCCTAACACCGTCACCGTCGTAACAAAGACCTCTGTTTATAATCTGCACGGAAACACACAACCGAAAAATGAGCAACTAATAGCCCACACTAATCTAAAGTGAATTCTCCCAAGGAGTCGAAAATCCAGCTGTTAACTTTCGCGAAATGTCTCATCTCAAAATTACCGCCCCCCGTTCGCTATCAAGGAATATCTGAACACTCTGCGTAGACATTTTGCAGACGGATTTACAAAATCAAAAACTCTCGAAAAAGTTACACCCGTGGCCAAAACCCTTGCTGGTCGGATTTACAGCAATATGTTTTGTGCATTGAGCTGTGCCAAACACAGCGGCCCAAGTTTGCGCCGCGCTAATAAATTTGGCCGCATTTATTCTTCAATGATTGATTTCCTGAATTCCTCTCTTTTTCGAGCAAAAAATTGTAAATCACCATTTCCACCCATTTCCGAAAAATCACCATCCATTCCCATTCCATTTCGAACGGCTCCCATCCCGACAAATCCATTCCCATCATCGGGTAATGGGAAAAAATGGGCCCAATGGGAGCCTGATAGAAAAAATTGGTACCGCGCCGCGGAAAATTTAAGACTGTTTTCTGCGTCCGCGTCTGAAAAGTCACGCGATTTCCCTTCCTTCTTTCAATTTGTGAGACAAGGTACTTTAATAACTTGGAAAAGCAGCACACTTATATTCTCGCGTATCGTAAGTCGACAGGACTTCCGGGATTTCAAGGATCAGCAGATTGTCTCATTGGTGCGACGGTGTTGATTGGGAGGTGCCTTATAAGCTGTGTTGTTTGCATTATTGACTATTCCTTTGATTCACTAGAGGGTCAATGGATGCTTGCCGTCCCAAAAGTTTTTGAGACAAAAAGCGTGAAACACTGTTTTTCGGCGAATTGAGGATTGATATGTTTAGTGTTTAAACATGATTCTCAATACGGTAATGCTTGCAATCTCACGGAAATCTCCCTGGGACGGCGGAGTTACGATTCTATGTGCAATGAAGTATACTTGTGGTAGCGTAATGATGCATTAAACCTTATGAATGTTTCCCTGCTACTGTCTCGTAACCTATTCTACAACACCGGTCTTGTTAGAGTCCCTCTTCTCTCATCGTATTAGAAAAGATCGACAAAAAAATACTAGTTATTAATGTCTTCAGGGCGTAATCAAACGTGACATTTTCTATGGCCGACTGTGCAAATAATTCCGACATAGAATTATCCGCTCCTTGTCGTTTTTACGACTAGCGGCGAAGGGACAAGTGTCGCGGGTAAAATATTGTTCTTTGTTCCAGTTTCAAAGCGTTGATTTTCGTTCTGTTTATTTTCTACGCTAAAGAAGCCTTCGGCTTCTTGACAAATTGTATAAATAGTACTGTAATGTGTGGATACGTCCAGTTCTGGTTTTCGTTTCGTTGTAATAAAATTATTGTGAGGTTGACGTGTGTGGGCGCTACGCAAAGAGCTCAAAAGAATTAATTAAAATAGCTGCAATACAGTTACAGCCTGTGGAAAATGGGCACGTGCAGGATACGTACAGGAGACTAAACTTCTCAATTTTCTCCTCTTATTCATCTGATCCAGCAGGTTAATTTGATTGGATCCATTTTCACTATAATTTGCGGATCAAATTATGTCATTCTCATTTCGAGAATACGCTCGCAGATTTTCTTTTAATACGAAGGGGTTAGATGACGTGTCCACCGAAGTGAAGTTATGTATTTAGCATTAGTATATAACATGACCACTAGTATAAACCACTACAAACGCAGCAGCCACTCCATTTGCCTTAGATGTCCGCACAATAAATCTTGTCTGAGAGATCTTTTTCGAATTGAAGTCTAGGGATTGTATTTCCTGTGAAATCCTGAGCTGAAGGCCGTTTCAGTGTCATGAAATTCTAAGCAATTTACATGATTAGGGAGCCTCACCTTGTCGTTATCATCACCGTACTTCCACGAATACGAGCCGAATGCTGAAGAGTCTCGAAAAATTTCCAGGCCAATATAGACCTAAAAAGCCAAGCCAACTACATTTTCAGCACGTTACTCTGTAAATGCTAGTGTTTTCTACTTACAAATTCACCATTTGTCATGTTTCGTACTTGCGCTTGAATCTGAAGCAGAAATACGGGTAATTAGTAAGAGTACTGTTTAAGCCATGGTGTAATGAACGGCACCAGCAGCTGATACCACGTACCAGAAGCTGGCGTAAAGGTTCTCCATGACCCAGAAAAAGACATACTATAGAAGAGGAAAAGGCAGTGTCAGTAAAGCAGATTGTTAAAGAACTTAACCGTCCGTGTATACTTGCTTCGGCTGACTCTTCGAAACTTCTTTAATAAGGCCTGGTAGTCCTCCGACACCATTTTCGCCGAATTGAAGGTCCACTTCGTGACGCTGAAGTGAGACGAGGCGTAGAGAGCACCGTAAAGTGTGTCCGTCACCGCCGGAAATAGCGGAAGTGAATTCTGGTCCAGGGCAATGAAGATGGATGTCCATCGGTACTCCCGAAGCAGATTGAGGTACAAGTGAAGGTAGTTTTCCATCGACGATATTGTCGTGCTTATCCAGGTCGGTGAGAGTACTCGATCCGACGTGCTTCTCTCCGCTGCCACACTAAAAACCAATGGCACATTCTATACTCATATAAAAGTTCTCGTTAAACCGTACGGATCTCAATTGGTGTGCCTCTAACTCTGCAGCGAAATATTCTGACCTTGTGATCATGAGATAATTCCACTCGCGAGCCAAATCGTTAGTAACAACAGCCTCGTGACAACCTTAAAAATGTGACAGAACAATTTCACGACCCGGCGTCTCCTTCGGCAGTTAGCCACGCCCATTTTATACGTTCATTACCTGTTCCCAGAAAAGCAGTCAAGGATGGCGGACCATTACGTTGATTGACATAGCGACCGACGGTGTTGCTGACTTCGTCCCGGAATTGGTCGCAGTCAGTTAAGCCAGGCTCTACCAAGAATGTATGGCTGAGGTTGAATACCCCAGCGTAAAGTTTGCGCAGACGTTCCATTGCGCTAAAAACCACGGGCTGTATGTACGGCAGAGTTATGGGATCTGGAAAAGGGGTCCTGTGTGTTGAGGTGATAATTTCCACGGTCGGGAGCTGCGGTACCTCCTTATATGTATTCGGTCCATGTGAGTCGGAAGAACGGACGATAAGGATTGCGATAAAAGCGACCGGAAAAAGGTATAGCATCATTTATTGGATAGAAGCCTCGATTGCAACCGGAAAAGTTTCCAACGGCTCAGTTTATACGATAAAAGAATTAGTTTCATGCGTGCGAGAGAAACCGTTTTATTCAGACTGCCCTTATTGCCATGCAAGTTCGTAGAGAGTCACGATCGTTCTTGCAACGCCGCAGTGGTTTGTGGAAATCGTAGAATAGTCACGATCTTTGGCGACGCCGACCGTGCTGCTTCATGGGACCGGAAACCGTTCTGTGTTTAGCAGGAAAAGGGCGCAGATGTAATCAACGTTAATAGATCACTTCTTTTAGGGACATCTAAACTACGTTGTAACGTGCCCGAATCGGTGGGATTTTGATTAGGGCAAAGCGCAGTGACTCGGTCGTCACGGATTCACGTTGCGCATATGCACCCCCCCCCCCTGGGCATAAGGACTCTACTCACGTCCCACAAGGGAACACAACTCCGGCTGGAATTAGTTAACGTCCCTGATTAGTGATTAGATGTTAAGGTAACGGTCCACTCAACAAAAGCACACCTTGTATGTCGGTAGGGTCACAAGGTCCTGCGCCCCAACCATCACTTGTCGCTCATGTGGCATGCCATTTAGTCACATCATTGCCTAAGCGATTGTGATTCGACTTTCATTTGGAGTAGTCTTTCATTTTGCTACTGTGATTACTGCCATCGGTTAGATGCTTTACCGCGAACCCATGGCACCTCTCTTCAGAAACCCATGTCACGGGTAACCATTACCGCCGCTTGCCGCTTAAAGATATCATTAGTGTCTTGAGTGGTTTTTATCATTATCACATTCTTTTGGGTTGGCTTTTCTCTTTCTCTCTCTTTTGTGTGTACTGTAACCATATTTAACGGTGCCTGTGTGCGTTACCAAGAAGAAGAGTGATCGTCAGTTTTGGTTGCTTTTTGACGACACGACACATACACTTAAACACATATTTCAGGTCGTCACACCCATTTGGTTCTCTGCTTTCCATAGTGTGATATCATTTCCGTCAGTAATACTGCATTCCGTAATCAAATCTGGTTCTTTATCACTCAGGCATTCAGACTTGAACGAAAGGTATCGGTACACGCCTCCTGCATCCAAATATACTCGAGTCAGACGTACGCTTAACAGAAGCCATCAACCGCCGACATGCTGGCATCTCCCGCAACAATGGCCTAACATCACACTTGGCAGCCGCCGGCGAACGCAGAGCTTTTCTCATAATTTTACAACTTGCCTTGAAGGTTACACATTTTCCTTCCGTTTGTGAATGTAAGAGCAGTAATTTTTAGAGTGACTCCAAATTGAGCCGAAATTATCCTTGCTGATGAAAGTCATCGAGACTGATATCCAATCGGGTAGATCTCCAGAGGTGTCTGGAAACTACTAGCATGTCCGGTTCACGCAGCGATGCCTGTTGCAGGTACCACCAGTGTCCGTACCCACTGACCATTTCACGATTGGCAATCCTATAGGCATGGACCAAATCCAATATCCCGTCAAAATGAAGCTGTCACTTAGCCATGACCTTTTGTCCCTTACCGAAAGATAATGAAAAGGAATGCGGTCAGCACGATTGCAACCGTAATACCGACTCCAATTGCGGTAGAATTGTAATCTGTATCGACAGCAAGGAAGCGTTACACTCAGTTGAACTTTGATAAGATGATGGAAACACTTAGCGTTTATTAACCTCTGCTTCTGCATTTGGGATCATCGTTCAGGTATCCGCAAAAGGGTCGGTTAGGTGGCGGATATGGGGACCCGTTGCCCCAATCGATAGGTCGTAAAAATTGCCAACGCCAGCCTTCTCCATGCTGTAAGATCACCACCTGAAACACAAATGAAGTATTGTAAAAATTATAGAAATCCTGATTAATTTACGGGAGCTTATTACTAAAATGCTTGCTGTGATAAACTGGTTGTTCCTTTGTTTATCATTCTGTTCTGTTGTGGTCTGGTCTGGCTTGTTGTCGCACTGTGTGGGACTCCGCCCCATTGTTCCTTTTTGCCTTACGCCTGCAGCGCTTTCCGCTTCATCATGCTGTTCTACGGCGGTTTTCCCAAGTAGAATTCGCAATTTAAGTATTGGGATCCCGATAACGGTCCCGAACCGTACAGTAACCGTTGCCGTAACCGTCAGCGCTTGCGAAGACTTTTACCTGTAGTTCGCCAGTCGAAGCGTTCAAATCCGAAACTGTGAGGTCGACCCTTCTCAGGCCATTCCGATCGATGTATACCGTTCCCAGCTCAGTCACGAAGGTGCGATTCAGAAATCGATTTGCGAAGGCTTTCCCATTGGAAAGGTCAAAGTGCTGACCACTATTCAGTGTTTCGTTGAGAACCTACAAATCCGGGAAAGAAGTGTCCAGAGTCAAGATTCTTTTTCCATTTATACTTTTGACTGATTATTTCTTACCGTTCCGAAAATCATAAAAGACTGGTACAGCCCAATAAGATATTTATTCGCCTAAGAAAAAACAGTAGAAGTCTGAGGTTCCACGTCTAGATCTTCACACTGTAACCTACCGTGAAGTATGAAGGGTTAGTCAAATTATAGCGTTCCTTTGAGAGGCGTGGCCAATCGCTAACCGGAACATCAAGGGAATTTGTAACCTTTTCCTCAGCCGTTCCCAGAAGTAGTAAAGATCTGTAGGCTTGACGTGTGATCTAATTTCGAATAATGGAAGAGAATACTCGAACGATGCCTCTAAACGATTATTATACAATTTAGACGGATTTTTACATTGTCAGCATCATCACCGTATTTCCATGAATACGAGCCAAATAGCGGGTCCCGGTAAACTTCCAAGGCAATATAGACCTAGCAAAATCATCTCAAGCTCTGAGTGGCCTTCCTAAATCGTATTTCTTCGATAAATAGCGACAGCGCACGGGTCACGTGACATAATGGTTGCCCGCTGTACACGTAAAGTTTGCTCCTTTGATAAAAACCACCATAACAAAGCTGGGTGTACGACTGACTGTATGGCATGCGAGGTACACGCTAACGAGTGGGGGGGGGACCAATTTAAGGTCCCACAGCTCGTGCGCTGTTGCTATTTATTGAGGAAATACAGTACGAGATAAAGGCCGTTAACCAGGCCGTTTTAGAAATCGTAATTTGACCAGGCCGGTTTTTTTCAACGTTGATTTCCCGGCGCTGCAGTGCTGCCATGCCATAGCAGATGGCTTGAAAATATTCAGAAAACATTTACTGACCCATTTTAGTTCGTTCCTGAACTTTACGGTTTGAATTTGGGTCCAAAAAAAGGAAGGGAAGAATCTCAATGGAGAAGTGTGCAAGCAGTCCGGTAGCGGCGCCACTTCGATTCCATCTCCCTGGGTTAACTTTGCAAAAACGACTTATGCGCCACCTGCTGGCCTGTCGGCCTGGTTAACGGCCTTTACCTCGTACCGTGTTTGTAGTAGGCAATACAGTCAGCCCCAAGAAGAACTCTGCTTGCACAACAAAGGCTGTTTGCGCATAGAGAGAGATGAGGTGCGACAGGTATAGCAATAAAATATCTTCGATATCAAGAGATGCAAGTAACTGAACAAAGTGGCCCACCAAAAATTGGCTTATCTCGCAATCTCGAAAAACAAATAACAATTTACCTGTGTATAGGATTGCAACAACTGATGACTTAACCGCAGGGAAACTGCGCAAAGTAGCCGAATTCGAAATCTTATCAGCTGTTTTTGCAGCTTTTCATGACTGTGCTTTTTTCTGCCGTTGCAATTGATTGACTTGATTTAGTAAAAGTTGTTCGTCAATTGTCCTGATTGGTTGTCAGAAACGGTGCAATTTAGGGCGGAGTTTTCGGTCTGTTTGAACAGCAAAAGTTATGTGAGCAGAGTTCTTCTTGGGGCTGACTATGATGCGAGAGACCATGTGTACCGATACTAGTGGATCCACCAACTTACAAATTCACCATTAGTCATATTCCGCTTTTCCGCCTGAATCTAAGGAAGAAATGCGAAAACTCTTGACAAGATGAAACGAGTTAGCTGACTTCTTGCATGACTTCTTGGTGAGAGTACGCCTTGCTGTACAGCATTATTGGGCCAGCATACAGTGTACTGACTTGGGGCGATTTTCAGAAGTGGATTTCAAAACGTCGTTAATTTTTTTACTAGTTTATTTTAGTATTAATGATGATGTAAATAAATTAGTTCATTGGGGAATCTCTGAGAACTTTTTTAAACGAAATTTCAAAATTACAAAAACACTGGAATATTCCGTTTTGTTTGATCTTCCCTGTAAAAATGGCGATTTATCGAAATGGACTTAATACGAGGGCCCCTAAATAAGTAATGTCACTTGATTTTTATAAAAATAACAGAGGAGGCTGCCAATATTCTGCTCAAGAAGATAAGTAAAGGAACGAGTGGTGACCTACTTCTAGAAAGGCTAGGTCACGGCAGGACACAGGCGAGGCGAGAGAAATTTTTGGACGCAGGGCACTGCACTCAGCTCACTTCGTTCGTCACACACACCATAGCTCGAGGCTTTTTGGCTTTACGAGCAGCCATCTTTCATGATTTTAAAACTGGTTTCTCACTCCAAGAATGCATTGGTCGCCTAATAAGAACTTTTGGTAGAGAAGCTGTGCTAACTAAGAGGACCATCCAGTGCTGGTTTCAGGCTCACCGAGACGAAAGAAACGTCCTGGAAGATTTCATCGAAATGGAAGACGCGCTTCTGTTATCACTCCTGAATTAGTTTCCGCCGTAGCCGAATTCGTTAATCTCTATCTTCATTCGACATATACCGAGATAGAGTACCAATTCTCCATCAGTTCGTCACAGTGTCATCTCATTTTGAAGCAGAAGCTGGGACTGAAAAAGGTGTCTTCCCGTTGGGTTCCGCACTCCCTCACCGAGGATCAAAAACGCAGTCGTTTGAAATTCGCCCAGAAGATGGTCAGCAGGTATGGCGGAGAGGATGGAAAGCGTCTCAAAGAGATCGTCACTGGACATAAGATGTGGGCTTTTTATTATGATCCTCTGGCGAAGCGGCAATCGATGCAGTGGATAAAAAAAAGGAGAGCCTCGACCAACCAAAGTACGTCGTGGATGGAGCACGAAGATCATGTATATTATTATTTTTTATTACTCAGGCATTGTTTCCACAATTTTTTTCCGCAATTTCAAAAATTTTGCCACACCCGGCCTATTCTCCTGATCGGTTGCCCTGCGATTTCTTTTTATTTCCCAAACTTAAAGAGACTCTCCGGGGGCGGAAATGTGAAACGGAGGAGAAACTTGACAGCGCAGTGCAGGGCCGCCTCCGCGAGCTCTCTAAAAATGGTTTTCTGGACGTCTTCCGTAGTTGGATTTTTTGATGCAAAAAGTGCATCGAGTTCGAGGGTGATTACTTTGAAGGACAGTGACGTAAAAGTTCAATTTCGATGCTCTGTTAATTTTAAATAATTAGGTGACATTACTTATTTTGGGGCCCTCGTATCATTGATTCTGCGCCATCTGAAATTGAAGTGAAAATCTATTAGCAGCATCCAAATATTTTTCGGACATCAGGGGGCGGAGTTGCATGTCAACTCTAGAAAGCTTCACTGGAATTTTCGGTCCTTTATGAAAACTGTCCATAGCTCCGCCTCCTTATCTCCGAAAGGCGCCATTCACATGTTACATAATCAAAGAAGGGTGGGTGGGTGGTCTGATCTTTGATTACGCCAGTAAAATATTCCCTGCCCTCTAGTGGTCGAAAAAGACCATCTTTTGATTGATTGATTTTGTAATATGTGAATGGCGCCAAAGATATTTGGTTAGTGCCCATCGATTTGAAATGAAATTTGGGATAGGATAGTGGCAAAATAATTACATTTAGGGATCATACACATATTACGTAATCAAAAAGTCTACATTTTGATTACGTAATATGTGTAAGGCCCCTTAGTGCATTTCGAAGCAGTGAGAAGTGACGTTTAGACTATCCAGGCATACGTACCAGGAATTGCCGCAAGGATTCCCCCTTACCCAGAAACAGGCAAACTGTAAAAAGACCAGATCAATATTGCGGATACCGGGTAGAAACTTACTTTTTGGAAAAACGCTTTTTCTAAAAATTAAAACCTCAAATGCTTTGCATCCTGCTGATGCTTACTCCATTGGAAAGCCCTGTTTTCCCGGGAGTTTTTATCCGCTCTGAGATTTAGAAAATTTGCAACGGAAAATATTTTTATTTTGAGATTTTAAAAACTACATCCTTTGAAAAAAGGTGTCCCTGACTTGAAAATTTACCGAAAAATTCAATGATTTTCAAATTTAAATTGTAAACTATAAAATTGTAGGTACATGCTGGTTGGTATTATAGAAAAAAAATCAAAGCAATCGGCTGAACCATGGCGATGCTGCATGCAGTGGTACCAGACGTGCTCTCAGGGAGCTCTCTGAGGCATCACTGACGTCTTCTGGATCCACGCTGCCTACGCATTTTTAGAACACGCCGTCATCGACTCCAGAGCATTTTAAAGTTGCAATGTGATCCGTGAGCCTGCATGGAGCTCAAGTTTGGTCAGAATTTGCTGTACGATGTGATCTCGATGAAAAAAGAAACGTCCCAGGAAATGAAGATTTCGAAGAATTTCGCCTATCTTGGGCGTTTGAACTTTTCATCCTGAAAGAACTTTCAGAGATCCCAAATGGTCAGTGATTATGAAGGCCCAAAGAAAATTACCCAAAATGGCCGTTGCAGATGTTGCATTTTTCATTTTTAAGAAAGACTAGAAAAATTAGACGATTGGTCACTTTGGAGAGCCAAATAGGCAAAATTTGTTGCCGGGACAAATCCAATTTGTCCCACTGATATGGAAAATCAAAACCTCAATTCCGTCCTGCGCGGTGGCGCATATCTAACGAGGAGCTTTAAAAGCCCGTTAAATTTACTATATTTTAGCCTTTTTAGAATTTTTTTTCAAACTCATGGGAAGAAGGCTAGCGCTTTGAAAATATTTTCCAAAAAGTAAGTTCCTACTCGGTAAGGCGACTGGGAGAGACAGATCAATCCTTAGACGTCCATACTATTGGTACTTACTTCGGCTGACCCTCCGTAGTTTCTTCAATACAGCATCCAAGTCTTCTGCCATGATTGTCGCCGAATTGAAGGTCACCTTGGTAACGCTGAAGTGAGGCGACACATAAAGAGCACTGTACAGTGCTTCAGCCACCGCGGGAAACAGTCCGAGCGAGTTGTGATCCACGACCATGAAGATGGTTGTCCACTGATACTCCCGAAGTAGACTGAGGTACAGGTGAAGATAATTTTCCATCGATGATATCGTTGTCGTGATCCAGGTCGGTGAAAGTACCCGATTCGAAGTGTTCTTTTCCGCTGCGACACTGATAAACAGAATTGTTGAATCGTGCATACAGCAGCTCCAAAAATATTAGTTGGATTTTTCATAAAGTTTCTGACCTTGTAATGAACATGTAGTTTAACTCGCGGGCCAAGTCGTTAACTACTTCGACGTCTCGGCAACCTAAAGAGTTCACAAACGTTTTCAGGGTAATATTGTTTCGAAATCGGTTATGACATGTCACTTTGCATAAACCGCTGCTTATAGACAGGAACTCGTTTGGAATCATTGGCGGTTAGAGCCCCAACCCTTGAGGGGTGGACCGGGGTGGATATGGAGATGAGAAAGATTTGTCTCAGCTCAATCCAAAATTCGTCGGTCAAAGCCAGGACCCCTGAGAGTGGGCCAGTGGGTGGACAGGGGGGAGAAGAATTTGTCCAACTCAATCCAAAACTAGGCGATTAGAGCCAGAACCCCTGAGGGTGGGCCAGTGGGTGGACATAGGGGTGAGAATGATTTCTTCTCAATTCAGTCCAAAATTTGACGGTTCGTTTCACTTTAAAAATTTTGGGGGTCCTGCAGTCGGAGTTTGAAAGATTTTCGTTTTTGCAGCAGATTTTAGTTTCATTTTGTGGTGAAACAGGTTTATAAGTTCGTAAGACTGGACATCAGCCCCCTACACCATTCCCACTGATTAAAAATGATCATAAACGATAGGCGGAATTCCAAATTAATGGCTGTAAAACATGATTGGTCTCCTCCCTCAGCCCACCCATTAGGGGTCCTTGTTCCGACTTGTAAGAACCATGAACGAGCCCCGCCTTATCGGTGTAGGTAAACCCTACATTACTCCTCTTATCCTTACCTGTCTCAATAAATGCAGTCAAGTTCGGTAGCTTGTTCCGTGTGAAGACATATTGACCGACGGCGTTGCCGACCTCCTCCCGGAATTGTTCACACTCATAGAATTCTGGCGGGACAACGAACATGTGGCTCACATTGAATACTCCCGCGTAAAGTTTTTGTAAGCGTTCCATCGCGCTAAAGACGACCGGCTGCAGGTAGGGCAGAGTAATGGGAGCGGGAAATGGGTTCCTGTAGCTCGGTGTGATAATTTCAACGGTCGGTATCTGCGCCATTTCCATGCTCGGCCTTTGCGAACTAGAGGACTTGATAAGAACTGCGATAAAAGTGACCAGGAAAAGGTCCTGCATTATTGTGTGTTTATCGGTGAGGTGACTGCGCTGAAACTTATAATGACAGCGAATTTTTCAGTACGCCTGCGCTAAACAACAATTCTTGCTAAATTCGCTAATGTTTTGCAAAGTATTCAAAGGTCGAGAGACCGTTGAATAAATGACCTGGTCTGCCGTAGGCTGCTTGAGGCACGTGTGGTCACGTGAAAGGTCACAGCGTCATAGATGTTGAGGTGTCAATTTCTTATGCCTCGAGAGTTCACTCGCTCTCAACTCCTAGAAGTAAGAAGCGATCGATCAATTGTTTTCGACTAAGAAGGCCCAAAAGGTCAATCGCATTCCATGGTGAATTCTCCAAAGGTCACTCGCATTCTATGGTGAATTCTCCAAAGGTCACTCGCGTTCCATGGTGAATTCTCCAAAGTGCAAATGACAATTATACAACTGCTGTATTGTTAGAGACTAAATTCGTCCATGCCATGAGGGCAAGAAGTACTCGGACTTGTTGGTGATACGCGCCAGATCGCTACCCGGTCTGGGCCAGTCGCGGAAGTACGAAATATCCGTCGCCTGACCATTCAAGTAGGCACCCCAAAAACTGTACGTCCCCACGGACATAATCATCTGATCCATCAGCGTCATAATTGCCATGTCCACTTCCAAGGGCGTACCGCTTATGAACACAAAATGATCATCCACAAACACCTCTCTACAATAGGCGATGTCATTACTAATCACAATGAACAGCACCGGCGCGTATTTCCGTTGATAACGCAGCGCGGTCCGCAGGAGATACTGCTCCGTGGCAGGAGTCTGTCCGTGAGCTTTGTGCGGATCGTGGAGGATGTCGCCCCGTCGCACGTGTATCCCAACCAACGTGGGTACCTTGGTCTGGTTGTGTAAGGCCGTGGAGGTGTTGTCAAGACCTTGAAGTGGAGATGAAACAAATTCAAAATCCAATTAAAACTAAAAATACTTAAATTCCTAATTCTTTCGTTGTTTAATTTTGAATGTGAAAAGAAAAGCTATCGCGAAGCTTAACTTAAAAGACTAACTTATTTTTTGAAGAAATAATCAGGTTTGAATATCCTTACCTTGAATGCCCTGCAAAATGGCGTCTTTTGCGGCGTTTAGGGTGTGCTCTTTGAAAGTGAACATTGTTCGGATCTCCTCGCGAAATTCGTCAAAATACATGAAGGATTGTAGGTAGCCACGTAGCGCCACCGTGCGGTTTGCGAATTTCGTGGTTGAGAGGTTGGCGGTGTCGTTGAGGTACCACGAACAGGCGGCCTCGAACATGAGGTCGTCGTCAGTTAGATTCCTGTTTGCCACGGCAGCGCCACATTCACACATTACAGACATGATACGTCAAAAGTCGAACTCAAATGTAATTAATTATAAATCGGTCATTATTTGTCGTTCATTTTCTGCTTCCTTTCAATTTTAAACTTATTTCAAACTGTTTTAAAATGGTCCTTTCCATGTTCTTCGACGAATTTCTGTCGAAATTCCGAAATTGTGGCCACCAAGGTATCTTCATAGGTCTCCGAATTCTGATATCCGTGAAATGTCTCGTTTCTTTGAAACATTTTCCCTACCTGTTGGGGTAAAGGTTCGTTTCAGCCGTGACTTCCAGGGCGAGGCCTTCAAAGTAGTTTGCTCGATGATCGGGGTACATGAGAATGGGAATCTGCAAGCACAAACGACGCGAAACTGAAAAGTGCTTAATCGGTGATTTATAAAACTGCGTACCCGGTTGTTCTTTCGTGCCACTCCAACTAACGTGGCCACCATGAACATGTAATTTCCCAGGCCCCCGCCTGGCACACTCAGGGTGACAAACAGCGGTCTGGGCTTCCCCTCGAAGGAATGTCCGTGGAAGACAAAGTCGTCCTCCATTTTGCGACGTTGTTTGCGCGCTCTGGTGAGCCGAGCTTGGATGATGAACTCCAGTTTCAGACGGATCATGGCTTGAATGTTGTTGGAGTTGAATTCGATCGCTTCATCCCCCAGGTGATCCAGTCCTAAATCTGGATACGCCTGTCAAGAAGCAACTTTTACTACTTAAGGTGATACTAAGTTTACCAAGTTTACAAAGATGTATATAAAAAAAAGTGGTAAAATACAAAAGTAAGATACCGGATTTGGGAATCGCTACCACGCCCCCCAAGGGAGCATGGGACGTTTTAATTTGGCTTAGCCAATGAAATTTCAACCTTTTTTCTGACTGCCTTAGAAACTGGATCGCGTTGCTTTTTGATCGAAGACGTTACGAACGTTTTTGAAACAACAGTTTTAAAGTGCAACTTTTTTGTTTTCTAAAAACTATCGAAACCTATCTTCTGTTGGTCACTTCGAGGTGTATGACGTCATACACTATACCCTTTGAGATTCGCATCTTTGGCCAAACCTTATTTATCGACTTCGAGGTAAAAATTAAAAGGTATTTTGCAACATTTGAGAATATTCGTTGAATTCTTTCGAAGCAGAATGTCCAAGCTTTCTTTTGAATCCATTTTTGTCGAGATCGGGCATGTACAAGCTGTTCAACTTGAAGAGGCATGCATACTGCTGGGAAAAACGTACCTGTCAGACTAGTGCAATAGTCCAATCACTCATCGCCGGCCATTAGACCAACATTTTTTATGACAATTTTCAAGTGTCCCAAGCACAAGTTTAAAATATTATTCGTAGTCGTTCCATGTCGATTGCGTAATAACTTTATTAAGTCTCTGAATCGACTGAACGAGCGATGTTCGAACAAACACTGTACATATTATTGGATCCCCTTAACCTTCTAAAGGTGCGGGGGCACCTTTGCTTTTACCATCGGTAAAGCAAAGTCTTGTAACAATACCCTTAAAGATGGACATCGCGCGCAGCACGAGTTTAAAATATTATTACATGTCTTTCCAAGTCGATTGTGCAATGTCATTTCACTGAATCGACTGAACGAGCGATGCTTGGACAAACACTGTACATGTTATTGGATCCCCCCTAACCTTCTAAAGGTGCGGGGGCACCTTTGCTTTAACCATCGATAAAGCAAAGTCTTGTAAACTTCTTCAAGTGTCCCAACCAAAATGACCCTTTCACTTTCTTAAACTAATCATGTTTATGGGAGATTGAAACTGTCCTCATTGAATAGTTCATCACGGTAGCCGGGGTTGGAGTAACCTCGATAACTTTTGCGAGGCTGAGTGAAACTAAAAGTTTTTTAAGGTATAAAGTAAAACTATGCCAATTAATCGTACCTGTATGGTGGAAAACGCCCAACTATTTCCACTTGGAGTAACATCACTGCTCGGTTGGATTTCTTTCTCTGGTCGCTGCTTGTGATCGGTTCGTTGATGGTCATGGTATAGTCGTGGATCTACGGGAATGTGGCCTGAAAAATGGTTTGCATTCGTGTCCTTTTGGAACCACAAAAAGGGAGTGACTGCTACTGCGAGAGCCATCGCAAAAAACACAAGGTGCACTGATGATGCCATTGCACTTGAATGTGCACTCCCTCATCCTCACCACTGAGACCTCTGTCGTAAACCAGTACCTCACCGTTCATGGGCTTCAGTCAGCCGTGGTGCGTGTGTAGTTAAGAGTCCATGCAGTTGGAAGACGTGCAGCAGTGTAAGCGGTTGAAGTTGCGCATGCATAACCGAGCGAGCTGCCGACTGGAGTAGCATTACCGCGACTTAATACCGATTCAGCTAATTAGCGATTCATATTGCACTGCTTGGTATACGCGTTTTTGTCATCAGCGAGTACTTTTGAAGTACCGTCCACGCACTTCCCCTAAAGCCATGACTGAATCCTCGCAACGGTCTCACACACAAGGGCATAATCTGCTGGAACCAACAGCGATAGTACTAGCAGCAGAAGAATCTCTAGAGCCAGGCAAACAATTTGATAAAAAAAATATTAAATCAGACCGAGTTGTCGACCTTCCCAATCGCATAAGCCGAGGATATTCCACCAAATATAAAGGGTTACACCTTTAAGAAATCAGGATGACTCGCCCATGGGTGCATTCATTCATCCGTAGTCAACTCATAAGTGATGTGTCTCATTC
>LRSR01007976.1:0-37211 GCA_001579985.1 Hypsibius dujardini
AGTTGGATAGTTAACAAGTTTATTAGACTGATAGTAAAGACCGTTAGAGAAATAAACTGGAAGAAAGGAAAGAAGAAGTAGAACTGCTGTAGAAATAATAAAACACATTATTATATAGTAAAGTTTTAACTATAGAAATGAAGGTAAATGGCACATACATCAGAATAGGGTTAATAGAGTGGACAGAGTTACAAACTAAGTATGATACTCGTGAGTCAAAGAACTATCATGATTGGATATGGGGACTTGTTGGGCGTGTCCAACACAAGCAATTAGGAATCCTATCTTGTAAAGCGTTCCGATCACCACAAACACGCATATCATCTCCACTTTCGAATCGGAAGTCTCCTCCTTGTACGAGAAAAACTGCCTTCTGTAATCGTAGGTCACCTGCTCGTTTTTTTCAAAAGGGAGTCCGCGACATCACAAGCGTCCCTGGAGGAACAGCCGCATCGACACCCCAAAGAGCTCCTGATGGCAGAGCTAAAAAATCTTCTGGCACTCCTTACTCCATTTCAGATTGTCGGCCTCGCTCAGGTAGGAGGAAGCGGCGACCAGGATAGTCTGGAATGTTCAGCGCGATGGATGCCGAAAAATTTCCGCACAATCCAGAGGATCGGATACTGTTAGGTCAGCTTTTCGGCTTTGAGGAAGTGACTCAATTTCTCAACGCTGTTTGCTTCTCGACAAATTCTTCATCGGTTGGGTCGACGGGGTAGAAGGGGTGCTCCTCGTCGAAGGCGTGATAGAAATCTCTTCGATTACGGCGTCAGCATCACCAGGAGAACTCCCATCTGTTTTCTGCTCTGAGATAGAGGTGCAGTGGTCGATAATATTGTGCGCGAAAAATAGGCTGATTCCCTTTCTCAGTTTGAAACTGAGGTAGGCGAAGAATCCTTGTAACATAGTAAATTGATCAATTGATTTCGCGATACGTATAGAAAATTTCGAAAGGATTAAATTTTGATGCGAGTGCTCAATTATAATCAAAAGTAATTTTCATGTCAGCTCAGCTTATTTCACTTTAGTGAATTTTTAGTGAAGCTTATTATACTAAACAATTTTATAAAATGAATATGGATGATCTCGAACTAGTTTATGATGATGGACTGGTTTGTGATGTTTCCGTGACTAATGAGAAATTGATGGTGCTTGACGATCGGCTGATAGATGTAGATGGGCCAGACAATTCGGTGCATGAATCATCTTCCACGAAGTGTTGGAGCCCAGTTCCAACCATGGAAAACGCAAGCGGGGATCTGGATGCAAAAACGCATTAAGTCTGGGGTATAAAAAGCAGACGGTTGCGTTTTGGAAGTCCGGAAAGAAAAAGCGATTAACTGTTTCAAACGTTTAGTCCAGGTTCGGGCGAGTCACATCGAAGTAATTTTTTTAAAGGGGCTTAAAAAATTGATCCGAATCTCAATTGGGAATGATGCAAAGACTTTTTTGGATAACCAAGGCAGCGTTTGGTAAGGTCATTTTCACCTCTGATTGATTGGTTGATCTGTCTCAACATGCTGCCACATTGTTGTCGTGCGCTCGAAACTTTGATTGATTGATTGACAATCAATTTGTAGGCAGAGGGCGAACTTGCCATCATTCACGATTACGACCTGACCAAGTGGGCTAGAGATGCGGCGGAGGAGGTTGCGCTGAGTTTTTTCTGAGTCTCCAAACACTGGATCGAGCGCTTCAAAAAGCTGAACGAAATTTG
Source organism: Hypsibius dujardini (assembly GCA_001579985.1). Classification (NCBI taxonomy): domain Eukaryota; kingdom Metazoa; phylum Tardigrada; class Eutardigrada; order Parachela; family Hypsibiidae; genus Hypsibius; species Hypsibius dujardini. Next base: position 1,718 of record LRSR01007976.1, read on the forward strand.
TGACAGAAAAACTCCTGATTACGTCACGCGGAAGATGACAGACACTGAGGCGGACCGATACACCGTTACATTGCAGTACGTTAAGGAACTCATCATTTTGTACGTGCCTGACTGCGCGCTGAATGCCGATCAGAGCGGCTTCCAGTAAAAAATTCATTCGGGGTGGACATTGCGGACACGTGGTATGATTTTTCTGTCTATCTGTCTGTCTGGCTGTCTGCCTACCTGCCTGCTTGCTTTTCTGTCTGTCTGCGTAACTACCTGCCTGTCTATGTTTTGGAATGCCTTTACTTTTACATGTATTGTCAATCATTGCTTAGTTTGACTTTTCGACCTTTTAGGTACGAAGAAAGTGAAAGCTTGTGTCCAGTCGATTTTTAAGATGACGCATTTATATACAATCATGCCATAATCGATGCTAACGGAAAGTTGCTTTCGCCTCTCTTTATCGTGATGAAAGAGGTGACGGGTGACACCTTCGTTCCACAAGTCGAGCAGGATCACTTCATGGCGCCCAATACTCTGAGTCTGGGTTGTTCGTGACGACATCCAGTGCGAACTGCACCTGCGGAACGCGGCGCTAATACTGCAGTCATTGGTGCACAATCAGTTCAGAAGTCCGCTTTTCCGGGTCTTGTGGAGAGTTGGATGGACACACCCAGGGTATTTTGAGAACGATGAGCTTGTGGAGCATAAGACACTTTCTATTTTGTTTCGAAAATTATGCTGCAAAGGAGAATTACCGATGTTCGGTGGCTCGATGCGAGAATTGATTTTTAACGTGGGCTTGGTGTAGAGCCACCTTGTGTTTCGAGCACTTCTTCCAGTGCAATCATTTCTGCAAAGTTAGAAATTAGAAGGTTCGGTTTCTGTGTTTATGTTATGTGTTATCTTAATTAACAGTTGAATCTAGTCAAAATATCATCATTTTATCATCATGTCACGCTGTCAGCTGTTACCAATGCTAGAATACGGTCGAACAGCATAATTCAGCAATCAATCAACATAAATTGTGGTAACATACGAACTCTTGTACCATCTTTAAAGAACTTTCGATTTTTCTGGAATGGCGAAACGTCTTTCAACAAAAAGAGCAAGAAAACATTCTTACACATTTGTGAAGCGCAGTAGAAGTAAAAGATTTTGGGTCACAGAATGGAGGGAGCCCTTGGGAGTACATTGGAGGGTTCGGGGTAATGGCGAAAAGGGTGCAGTAGGGGGTGGTCAGGTGGTTGATCATTCGATTGTTTGAAACCCACCCTCTGCCCCGCCCCTTTTGCCCATTTCCCGGGCCCTCCAGTGTACTTGACCTTGTTGTTGACTGTAGTAGTCGGACCCCACGGCCCGAAACTTTCGAAAGCAAGGAACTAAAAAAAAAGCGTCCTCAAAGAAATTCATGGTGCTGGGACTTCTGTTGTTCTGCCTTGGCCAGCGCTCCTCCGGCCGCCGTGATGGTGTCCACGATGTTAGAGATCGCCATTGTATCCCAGCATGTCATGTCCCACACTAAGATAAATCTCTGCTTCCAAGGGACCATGGTTAATTCGTCTGATCTTTTCTCTCCTACGCCATCCAACTCTGCACCAACAACAAAATTTCTAAAAAAGAAGAAACTTGCAATTCTTCCTCCCCCATCTTATAGTCCCGACCTGCACCGTGTGTCTTTTTTTCCCAAATTGAAGGACATTCTGAAAGGCAGGACGTTTGCACTGATTCCTTTCCGTGTGAAACTTAATTTGAAATGACATACTTTAAGTCCCACGGTAGTTCGCCAATGTTTCACTTGGGAGAGGGTAGAGCGGTGCGTGAGAAGCCATTATAGTGTGCGGTTGAATAACAGGCTGACGAGAGCCGAACGACAGACGGTTGGGTGTATAGTCAGACAGGTGGATAGCGACCGCAACGATGACAATCAGACTAGCATAAGAGCGGACGGACTGACGAATGGACTAGCGGAGAATGACCAAAAAAAGTTAGTCCGTAGACGGAAAGGCGTAAACAGTGCCATTGGGCAGTGCACGGCCTGATCACAATATGACAAAGCCGGCAGACACTCGAGAATACGGAGCCAGCATGCGAATCGACAAATGGTCGCCGGAGGAAGCGACAAATACCAGCAGAAACGCTGCCCACCAAAGAGTACGCAGCGGGACTAACGAACCGATGACAGTTACATCAGCTAACTTATAGGCTAACGCACAGCTATATTGCCTGAAAATAATTAGGGCGGACCGACGGATGGACAGACAGTGGGACGGCCCACCTGGCGGTCCCATACCGGAAACGACCTACTGACGGATGGACAGAAGCGACTGCGGGCGTTGGCGAATGGATGGCAGAGCGGACTACTTGGCAAATAAATAGCACAAGTAAGCTACTAATGGACGGAAAAACAGACAGAAGGACGGATGGGCGAACTGCCTGACGAACAAACAAAAGGGAAAATGACGGATGGACGGTCGAGAAATAGATGTCGGGACGAAACACTTTTGCAATTATTAACGATCGGCTGAATGAACGGACAAGTAAATGGAAGAACGGTCGGACGGGTGAACGATAAGACCATCAGGCGAATGAACAGGTGAACAGACGGACGGAAGTGCGCACTCCGGGCAATCAAGGGGGCCGTGGACTGACTGATGAATTGAATGAGCGGGCAGACGGACGGCTGTATGTGCGAATCTACGAAGCTTCTACTGATCTAGAGAAGGTCTTCAGTGCTTGAACGGATGATTTGAGCCTGTCCGGTGATTTTTCGGGCCGACCGAAACTTTCAAAAGGTTGGATGAACGACTGGAAGTTGTCCGGAGCTACGCTCCGTAAGCAGTTTATTCATGTACAGATTAGACGGGTGAGCGTACGGAGTTAAGGCCGGACAAGCGATACGACGGACAATGGGGCTAATCCCATGGCGGAGATCCATCGAGATTACGGACGGACTGACTGACGGACGGACGGTGGGACGGGCGGTGTTACAAGCCACATCTCAGGCTCCATCTGGAATTTCATAAAAATGCCAGTCAAAAACGAAAGTACTGCCATCTGTCAATAATATAATAATTATAATATAATAATAATAATAATTGGTGATAGCACTACGGTGATGATGAAATTGAACAGTTTTGAACAGAAGTAACCGCGTTTCAGATTGACCGTTTCTTAGTCTCATTTAAAACGCCCTAACACTTCCTGACTCGGCACTCTTGGTAGGGCCGAAATTAAACCATCCTATGTCTGTCAAAAACGGGAGTGCTACTTGCTCTGATGAGACATCTCCATACACTGATATTGCTTGCTTTGATCACAGTGGAAAGTACAAAGAGCGCTCAATTGGTCAGCGCTGTGCTTAAGTGGTTCAGCTAATGAAAGTTTAAATTTAAGTTTACGATGGGTCTAGTTCTACTGCGCAAAGCTATCGCGTGAGTGTCCAATGTCTGCGTCGATCAGTGGGTGTCGAAAATCGCCATAGTTGGCAATAGTCGAATGATTCGATGTCTACTGCCTTGACATTTGATCATTTTGTGAAAACCTGATGATAATCTCAGCCCGTTCTAGTGCTTGTTTTTTTTTGCGACGCTTTTGTGTTCTCCTGAAGGGGTTCATAGTCTCTTCCGGTGGCGTGATTTATTCACAGATAACTTTCCAAGTCCCTCGATATGCCAATGTCTGAAGGCCAGACTTGAAGGAACGATTCCGAGGTCTCGGCCTTAAGTCGCTAGCCTGTTGTTTATCTTGAATTTTCACAAGACGCGTGAGGAAGTTTTAAGCTTTCAATTAGACCACCCAACAACAAATAAGCCTCAAATCTTTTTCTTTCGTGCTAAACTTTGATTACTAGCACCAATCGCGCTAACAAACACACATGATGCACTGCTCGTTTGCACTACTGCTACTCGCAACGGCTTCATTGTTGGAGGTAAACAACAGTTTCACAACTTGACAATTTCAGTCAGTATTTAAAGTTATTTTCCAATGATCTTCAACGTGTTTGGAAATATTTTATGTCTGATCTCAAAGTTTCAGGTGAACTATATCCTTTTACATTTCAAAACACTACAGTCAAAGTCCTGAGATTCGAAAGACGTCATAGTTTAGTTTCTACTTTACTGTCTCAAACTCCAAACTAGCAACGGCCGGCTCCGAGCAAACGGTTCGATAGAAATAAACTCAAGTGACCGTTTGAATCTCAGGACTTTGACTGTACTTGTGATATGCTTGCATGTTGAGTTTACAAGTGTTCAGTTGATGAATCCTTAGTAATACGTGCGTTCTATTAATACTTTCGGATATGCACAGTCGCTTTTGGACACCTATGTGTCCAAGTTGAAGCCACCCTTCAAGTTTTGGCCCAGCAAAGTAGAGGGTCCGAGTTCGAGCCAATTTCAACCAACGCGAGCAGCTGTTCAATATTAACATGTTTTTCTCTGATTTTACTGCGCTCTGTTCTCCGATGGTTGGGGAGTTCAATCAATACTCAATCAATCGTTCAAAAGCATTAGCACTCAGAATTGGTAGCTGGAATTGGCTCGAACTCGGACCTCCTATTTTGCTGCGTTAAAACTTAAAGGGTGGCTTTAATTTGGGCAGATCGGCATTAAAAGCAAGTGTGCACGTATGAAATCATGTGGAATGACTCTTCGCGTATTGTAGTTGTTGTGTATTCATATAGTAAGGAGTTGATTTTGATTAACTTGTTTGGAATAATTTTCCTTTTCAGCAGTATGCGTAATAAAGTATATTAAGGTCTGGGTCTACCACTGTTAGGTCTACTAACCGGAAGTCGGTAGGCAACAAATTTATTAGACTGAAAGTATAAATAGAGAAGTAAACTGGAAGAAAGGAAAGAGGAAAATACAACTGCCTTTTGAACTACTAAAACTCATGATTATAATACTCGCGAAAGATGGTAAATCCGGCTTCCGTTGAGATTGAAAAACTTTCATCCTGGATAAAACTAGTGGTGCACGATCAGCAATGGAAGAAAGAAAAGAGGAAGTACAACTTTCTCGAGAACTACTAAAACTCATGATTATATAATAAAGTTTTAACTATAGAATTAATATGTAAATAGCACATACATCAAAATTACATACAACTAATTAGCTGTAGCAGCAGAATAGGGTTAATAGGGTAAACAGAGTTACTAAACACAGCATTAGTAAGTAAACCAGCTCTAATGATTAGATATGAGGACTTGTTGGGCGTGGTCCAACAGCATTTTATGTTTACATGATCTGATATAGGTCTGTCAGTGTGGCGTCAGTCCAAATTCGCGCAACGAAGATGTGCCCGCCTGGACGGGAGTATCGGAGTTGCCTGTCCATCGGGCGGATGGTGTCGCCTCTGTAATGGACTCAAAGACTGCTTCGACTGGAGAAACTCTGCAGAAAGGCTTGACGAACTGTAAACAGAAGAACGGTGAGGTTGGTTATCAGTGTTTGAACGTAATCGGGGAGCTTTGCTGGACCGTTGATTGGAAATGCGACGGCGGGTGGGACTGCGCGGACGGCAGGGATGAAGATGGCTGCCCGGATGACGTCAGAGGACTACGTACGTATTATGTGGGGACATAAGTCCCAATTTCAGAAACAAATTACTTATTTTGAATTTAAGTTTATTCTTATTTCATTGAAATTAGTTAGCTTTGAGAAACCTACTTTGAAAGTAATTTCAAATTCTGATTTCAATTTGCTCTTATGTCGATCTGTTTCAATCATTAACTACACGCATTGGCTGAAAATAACGATTTCTAGAAATCATTCAAGCTGACATTTTTTAACTATAACTCACCCAAAATATTGTTTTGAATCGATTGGCGAAAGCAGATTCATTTTCAAAGATAACGGGGCGGGGCTATGGATCACTTCTGCTATCTTGGTAGAAATGTTGCGGTCCAATTCAAAATTAACCTGTGGCTCCGCCCCCTGATCCTCTTAAGCAGTTCTGCTTAGAACAATCGATGCACAACACAATAAGGGTATTCAAAGTTCGATTATTTGCAGCGATTATCTCGCTAATTCAAACTCGCTAATCTCCCTGGTTTTGAAGATAAGCAAGAAAAACAGCCAGAAAGCAGCCAAGGAGCTGCTTTTCTCGGTTATCTGCTGGCTATTGTGTGCATCTGTCTTGTGAGTGGTCCAAGTCAGTTGAGATTAGCGAAGGAAACACAGCCTCAGGTAAGCCAGGGGGCGTGTCCTCGTATCACCGTTGCAAGGGCGTGCAAAACCAGGGAGATTAGCGAGATACTCGCTGCAAATAATCGAACTTTGAATACCAGGCAAACGCTCTGGGTTGAATCATTAGATGGGTTGAATCAGTCGGGTGGCGGAGGGCGCTACGAGTGTAAATTGTAAACAACACTCATTCAGCTTCAAACACACCGCCTGCGGCGCCCTCCGCCACCCGACTGATTCAACCCAGAGCGTTTGCCTGGTACCCTTAATTTTGGGTCGGACAGTGTTAAAAATTCAGCTTGAATAATTCTAGAAATCGTCATTTCTACATTTAAAAATGCAGAAAACGGAAATCTTCCAGTGTTTTCACAACTTTGAAATTTCACCAGAAAAAAAAGTTCTGTAACGTGACCAATGAAAAACATTTTGACTGGCCAAGTGAGACTGGCTTTGGTAGTTGGCCCTTTTTTTGAATCATTTGCGGGAGTTCACGCCACTTTCGTGCCCGATGGCCCATGGAGCTTGCTCCACTATTCCACTGAGAGTAAGAGTCTACTTACACACCACACGTCTTGCTTCAGAGTTCTTGCATCAGAAATAACCGCTGCAAATGTATATAATCTTATGCCAAAACTCACAAAATCTCCTTTCATCAGTCGTTAATATTTTATTCCTTACAATATAAGGGCAATTTTCCTGATGGTCAACGATGAGCACGCTATGGACGAGCAGTATGGAAAATTCCGGTTCAAAAAATTGAACACGGAGCCGGTCTTTGGGAAGAAGTTTATCTGTTTAGTTGTGAACTCTGTGTATGCGTCTCTATGCTTTAAAATAAATTCGGAGGTATTTGGGTTCATGAAAAAGATTCGCTGTAAGCAACACATTCGTTCAACTGCTTGTATTGTATTCACAGAAGCCATCGCCGTGGCGTCCATGAAGCCGGTGGATTATCCGCTTTGCAGACGCACCAACGGAGAGCTGGGCTTCAGCTGCCGACCCGGAGGTTACTGTTTACCCAGCTCGTTCAAGTGTGACGGAAGCAATGACTGCCCGGACGGATCTGACGAAAGCAACTGCCCGAGTGCCGGGAAGGCACTGTTCAATCAATAATGGATTTTAAGCTCATTGTAGCAATTGAGAATTAGACAATACAAGCCTAGCTCGCTGACTTAGTTCGAGTTCGAGTAGAACATGAGATGAAATATTTGAAATACCATTGCAAATGTACTTTTTTTGCTTGTTGTCTATATGCCTGTGTAATTATCTGGTTATCTGACAGTTCATTGCTCCGCTCGACCCCACGTCCCCATGTCCGTCTGCCCGTTTGTTCGCAGCAATCCGGTCGCTCCATCATCCATTCGTTAATTCGTTCTCTTGAATTTTTGTTAATCGGTAACTCCGTCCATCCATCAGTCCGTCCGTTCGTTCTTTCACGTGTCTGTCCGTCCGCTCTCCGGGTCTCTCGGGGGTCTATCTGCTACTCTGTCCGCCCACCCGTTCCTTCTTCCACTCGACCGTTCGTGCCTCTGCCCATCCATTCATTTCTCCGCTGGTCACTCTGTCTGCTTCCCTTTCGCGCTTTCTTTCGTGCATCTGTGCATTCATCTTGCCAATTCGCCCGTTCTCGCATCCGACCGCTCAATTGCGCCTCAATCCTGTCATCAATCTCTCGGTTCGCTCGTCTTTTCTTCGGTCCCCTGGTTCACTCATTCGTCCACGCGTATTTTCGTCCGTTCACCCGTTCACTCATCTCTCCGTCAATTCGTTCGTTCATCCATTCATTCATCCCTTCTCTCGTCTGTTTATAGCATGAATCTGCCTCGAGGAAATTTCTAAAACCTTTTCGAATACTGAACTCTAAGAATTATGTTGTATAGACCTGGGTCCCTACTAGGACGGAAGAATCTGAACATACAAGCTATTGAACTGAATAATAGGAGAAGAATAGTAATAAGACTTCACTGGTAGAGATTAGATCTGAAAGGAAAGAATTCTCCCTGATTATAATTCAGGGTCGGGACGCGCCGATTTAACGAGTCACATTGGATTTGTTCTCTGCGTTGTTTGGTGTTAGTTATGTAACATTATGGCCCGAGTCTGCCTGCAATCATGACAAATAAGTTTAACGGTCGTATGGCACCTGAAATCACGGATTCCGCAGAACAGATTTACACTTAATGACGTCCAGAAATCGTAGACCAAAGGATTGCCCACTAGAATAGAATGGTGATGGTTTAATCCATCACTTCAGCGTTGTGCACAACCCATTTGTGTTATTTGTTTTCGTCTTTTTCTTCTACATTGACCTTGATTGCAAACGTCTGGTACCTTTGTCGCGTTTAAACGCTTGTACCATGTGAATCATGGGCATACCGGCGGGAATTGTTCGCACCCGGCAGACGTACTTGGACCGCTGACTGTGATAATGCACGTCACTGCTGCATGCACTGTAGAAGTGGGCATGAGGATCCGTCCGTCCGTCCGTCCCGCGCATAAACCATGCGGAGACCCCTTTGTATAACTCCGGTGGTCGTTCCACCTTTACAATCTGAAGATGAAAGTTCCTTCTGGCTTCGTACGTCTGTTTATCGTGAAACTCAAACGTCGGGACCCTTTGCGGGATTCGTCCGTCCGTCCGTCCGTCCGGCTTAACCAGGGAGATAATTCAACGGAAATCTCTTGGCTTGATCGGGCGAGAAGTCACAGATCTCCGTCGAGTCGGAGAATCAAACGAAAAGTTGATGCCAAACCTTGTGAACGTTAACACTGAGCTGAGGAGCCAATTGCGCGGCCCGGAACTCCTCCGTCGCTGCAACCGTCGCACCGTCTTCCCTCCGGAAATGTAAGAGCAAGGTTTCCTCCGGCTCTGGACTGGTCTGTTCCACCATGAGAGTTCCGCCTTCGGCGTAGATTTTAAACCGGTTGACCAGGTGGATCATCGGAAGGTCCACCGTCCGCATCCGGCAGACATACTTGGAGCGGATGCTGACGGGATTGACCCAGTTCGTGCGTTGTGTCACCGTCGCAGTCCGCAGCAACGGGAGTCCGGACTGCGGATCGAAGGTGTCGCTGTAAGTCGCGTTCTTGTCCATGAAATCGCTGCGGACCGTAGCGCAGTCGCTGGTGCCGTTGTGGACGATACTGGCGAAGGTCGCCGGTTGCAGGGATGTTGCGAAGTACTCATCTAAATCAGCTGAACAAATTCGAAAAAATGAAATCAGGCGAAGACTTTAACATAAAGTGGCTTGTCTTTTATTTTTTAATAAGACGGTTCGTTATTTTCAATGTTTAATTACTTACACATAACGGTGTAGTCGTAATTGGTTGCCGTTTTCAACATGCAATCGTATTGCATCGCCACTTGCCCGTGATAGTGAACTGATTTCCCGCTGGTTTCGTTAAACGGCAGAATCCAATTAGTGAACTGCATAATGCCCTTCTTCTCGTAGTACCGCAACACCTCCATGGTCCGTTCCCCAACCGCCAAACCGTTCCAGAAGAACTTGGACACGCCCATCAGTCGATAGTATTCAATGAACTCCACCACAGCTGCTTGATTCTCGTTGTACAGTCCGTAAATGAGTCCACAGTGAGCGAATGTCAGATTGGCAGGTTCTTTGGTTGTTACAGCAGGAATGGAGTAGGTCACCGTACCTACGAATCACACACAAAATAAATAATTATTTAATTATTTAATTTGTACGTTTTTGATTTTTCACTTTGAAATTCTGCCAAAAAAATTATTAGGTTTTTATTTTCACAGTTGAAGAACAATGGGAGATTCTGTCCAGTGTCGCTGAGTTTTGAGTGAGCAGACGTCGATTTTCAAAAAAAAAATTATTGAAAATTTTCGGCACATTTCAAAATTCAGTTTGGAATCAGTTGGCCTCACGCCTCTTTTGGATCTCAGGGAACGGAGCAGCAGTCAAAATCAGGGAAACCGGAATCCTCCATTGTTCTCGCGACTTTGAAATTCTGCCAAAAAAATGTTACTAATATTCGGACAACAACAGTGAAATGAACTTGGAAAATTATTAGAACTGTGATTCTATTAATAAAACTTAAATTGGAATCAATTTGAATCGGGCATCTGAAATACTTCCCCAGTTAGTCTAATTTCTCAGAAATTAAAACAACCCTGAAATTTAGGTTGGTTTTAGCTTTCAGTAGAATGAGTTAAATAAATTTAGTATTGCTTCATTTTTTCCGACTTTTAGAATCAAGACTTTTAGCTTGATAGAAACTAGAAATTTAAGAATAACAATTTAGTTACTAAAAGTTTTAGTTTGCTTTAATTTGGCTTTCTATTATGACATTTGTATTTTGTGTCATGCCTAAGCCATACCGGAGTAGCCATAGACGTTGTGTCGGCAATAAACATCCACATGTGTCATGTTGATCGTTGTCTCGGGAAGCCCCAAGCGGAGACGTCCGGCTGCCATATTGATGCTCGTTCCGTCTTCGTCGTGTGATTCCGGCAATTTTTCCAAAATAAACGTGCCGTTGATCACGATATCATCGTCAACTCTAGACGAAAATGGGTCATAAAAACGGAACGAGCAGTTCGTTTTGTCCCACACGTCGCCGCTGGCAAGTACGACCACGTGGAGCTCCGTCGAAGCGGTCAGTCCCACGACGGAGTAGATTGAGTAGACGTAGAAACTGGAGACATGACTGGCGAACACTTCGCGCCAAGTGAAATCAGGCCGGTTATTGCGGATCGGAATATTCTGCTTTAAAACGGTGCTGGCCTTGAGGGAAAAATAAGGATATGCCGGAGAATTGATCAGGAGGAGGCTGCCGATGAAGATGCAGAGTGTGAGGCTTAAAGTGAAGGTCGCTGCCTGGTACAGGCGCAATGCCGACCAATCCGCTTGCCCCATTACGTATTATACGAAGATTGCCAAAAGATTCTGCAATAGAACGATTGTTCTCGAAAGAAGAAATTACGAACTCGATCGTGAAAAAAATATATTGCGATTGAGCTCAAACGGCATCACATCTTCCGTGGGGTTGTCTGTTTAGTAGACAGAAGTTGACTATATCGCTCATTTGGGTCACTTTCACGCTGACGGGCGTCTTTCGTGCAGGTGAATCTTCACGAAGTCGTCAACAACGCGACCGAAGTAGGCTGTCGGAGCTCTGGCCGGCGTCCGTCGGCATCGGTCGTCACTTTCTCTCTGTAACAGCAGTATGGCATGCTACAGAACGGAAGTGAGTGCCTTATTGTGTCCACGTAAATCGAAGAAGACTGCTCAACTTTGAACGGTTGGCACACTACAGTTGTCGTAATGCCTGTGATTGGGGATCATCCACATATTACGTAATAAAAAAAAATACATTTTTTCGGGTACCACCCACCCTTGATTACGTAATTTGTGGATGATCGGCACACTACAGTTGTCGTAACGCCTGTGCTTGGGGATCATCAACATATTACGTAATAAAAAAAAATACATTTTTTCGGGTACCACCCACCCTCCCTTGATTACGTAATTTGTGGATGATCGGCACACTACAGTTGTCGTAATGCCTGTGCTTGGGGATCATCCACATATTACGTAATAAAAAAATCTAAATGTTTTTGGGTACCACCCGCCCTCCCTCCCTTGATTACGTAATTTGTGGATGATCCCTTGTAGGAAATGTGGTGAATAAAGTCAAGATCACCTTCCAAATCAACTGATTCTCAAATTGCTCGCTGGGAAGATTCTTAAGTCCTTTGGAAGAAGACAGTCACTTTTGGCTAATTGTGTTGATAAACGCCAGTTGATTGTTTGATTGAGCCAAGTTGCTTGTTTTTCGATCTCGCCAGGCGTTAATGGAATGATGGATGGCCTTCCACACAGAGAAAGTCTTGTGGAAACATAAGGAATAACTTTTTTTAAGATCAAAGCCAAAAACGGATCTCCTAGGCGCAGCATCAAGAATTGTAGGTTATATGGGACGACTAACTTCTTTTTTTAAAATATTTATTCTGTAACGAGGCGGATAATCATTGAATACTAAAGTCCCGCTATTTGTGAACAAGATGTACTGTAGAATTCCGATCAACTGATGCTATTGCGCAATCAGCCCTGGCAAAAGAGACTGAAGCTGATTGTTTGCAAAAACAGGAGACCATAAGACTGCACGTGCTTGATTGCCTGCATTCTTGTTACAAATTGTGTGAGAATCGGGTGATTGATTACTTGATTGAAACACTTCAGGGTTTTCGGCCCGTCGGAACTTATTTACTGGGGAAGGGGCCAAGAATCTGCACTAGTTGATTGAAATTTGACAGTAATCAGTACGTTGTCCTTAAATGTGCCCACAAAATGGCTATTTCCAAAGCAAATTGAAAGAACCTGGCCGAATTTGGCGCCTTAGGTCCAACTCGGTCCGAACGAGATCATTGCCCCTCCCCCCTCCCCCGCTTACTGATTATGCTCCGTATGATAAGTGAACCTAATAATTTTAGCTATTCGCAACAACTTTTGTACCTGCAATTACTGTATTAATTGTGTTTATTTCTATAGTCACTCCTTTTTCGGTCCTAATTTCAGTCATAAGCCTGTAATAAAGTTTGTGATAAAGCTTGTCTCTTTGAAATACAATTCCTTTAGAATATAGAATCGATGGGCATTACTTAGATATTTGTCGATGCTTAGAGGGTGGAGCTATGGACAGAGTCTTAAGAAATACGGTTGCAATGAGAGTTCTCTTAGAAAATTACGTCTAACGCCTTTTGTTCCCAAATTTTTGAAAAATATTCCTCAGACTCTAATCGATTTCAAAATGAACATCCGGATGAGACAGTGCCAGGATTGGTTTATTTCAATTTGACAAGAAAATTTCCTGTCGGCTGAAAATGCTTGTTGATTGTTGTTGGCATCAATTCCGAAACGTCTGAGTGAAAAAAAGGCAACCAGATTTCTCGTAATACTGCTAGAAGTTTTTTGACCGCTTCTTTTTGGAAGACCTTTTTAAGCACCCTAACCGTTAGCGTGAGGCCGTGGACACTCGCAACATGCACACTTCATTTTTGTATCACATTAAGTTAGCTCCGTGAAAGAATCGACATTTATTTATAAAAAATAAAAAAAATACGCAATTTGTTAAAAAATGTTTTGATATTTATCGGAATTTCGAAATTATTTCGCTTCCATCCGACGTCGCGGTCAAGCGTAAACAGTCTTCCACACTGCCGCCACCCTCGGCTGCAGCTGCGGCGACAACACGGACGCTCGCCTTTCCTTCACGCTGCCCGGTTCGTTGGTCTGCCGATAATGCAGCAGGATCGTCTCATCCGGCGACGGTCTGACGGTCGCGGCCTGGCCGCGATTCCGCTGGACGGTGTGGATCTGAGGGATGTCGACCTTCCGCATCCGACAGAGATACTTCGACCGTTCGTCTTGTCCGTGGATTAGGCTGGACCGTAGAGTTATGAGGGCGGTTCGCAGGACCGGATCACCGGACTCCGGGTCGAAGGTGTCGCCGCTGTAGTTGCCGTGCGGGTCCATGAAGACGCTCTGAACTAGGACGCAGTCGCTTTCGCCGTTGTTGGTAATGCTGGCGAAGGTCGGCGGTTGCCGGGTGGTGGCGTAATATTCGTCCAGATCAGCTGCAACACAAACCAAAACGGTATAGGCAAAAAAAGTCAGATACGATTTGATGAGTAAACTACGTCATCCAATCAGTGGTGCGTTAACCTTGGTCTAGTTTTACTTGGAATGTATTTGAGATGCCGAATTCAAATCGACTCCATTTTATCTTTTATACATAGAATCACATGTATGATGGTTTTCAAAATTCATTTCACCGTTTTCGTCTCAGTAACTTGTTTTTGGCCGCGGTTTGCGGTTTTGCATTTTTTAACAGCTGCAAACCGCAAAACATCTGAAACACCAGAAAACGAGAGGCAGTTTCCTTGATTTGCGAAATTGGCTAAGAAATACTTGGCAACTCCTGCTGGAAGTGTTGCAAGTGAACGTTTGTTTAGCAAGGCGGGTTTTGTTCTTGACGAAAACCGCACTACATTCGGATAAGGCAGACGAAATTCTGCTTTTGTACAGTAATAGAGAGAAATTTTGATCGAATTGAGCGGTTTCTGTGGTGCGGTTTTGTCAATTTCTCGCGGTGCGGTGCGGTCGCGGTTAATAAATTGGGCTGCGGTGCGGTGCGGTCGCGGTTAATAAATTGGGCTGCGGTGCGGTTTGCGGATTGATTTTTTTAACCGTTCACAGCTCTAATGGAAGACTTCAATTCCTCCCAAGATTTGGAGGGGGGGGAACTGCGTAAAAAATCATTAAAATAAAATCGTTTTCCGAAAACGGAATTTATTAATTCAAATCAGAAAACTGGAATCTTTCATTGTTTTCCCAACTTTGAAATTCTTCTAACAGACAATTAATGAGACAACAACGGTAAAATAAATTGTGAAAAGCATCGTAAATATGAATTTATTAATGAAATTTTAAGTGGAGTGTATATAAATCGGGCATCTTGAAATACTTCCAAAATTAAATTTAGCGAGCCAAACCTAAACTAATAAATTAACGAACTCAACAATTGAGCCACTTAACTACTTCGCTAACAAAATTTATGCACCAGGTAAAATAGTCAGAACTTTTAAGCTTAAGATGAACCCACACGATACGCTCTCTATCTATGCTAGTTCCTTTTGAAGTTTGAAGGGTTGCTGATTCCGATTTTGAAGGCAAGATGAGGCAGAGGTCTCAGATGTTCACGCTTTCTGGTCTGTATACAATGTTGACAATAAAACAACCACAGGCTTAATCGAGACGGTCTGGCAATATAAGTTTACAGCCTACGGGCTACCGAAACTATTCTGACGGGCTTTCTTGTTCACAGTCGACTCAGCTTTGAAGTCTCCATCGAATACAATTGATTTGAAAGCAATCAATACAATCAAGCAATCAATACAATCTGGCTGAGAAAATTCCACAAAACAGACAATTTTTGAAATCTGTGAACTCCAAAACTCGACTGCCCAGAAATCTACCTCGCTTCCCTGGTTTCCTGCACCATACTAAGTTCTATATCGACTAATGACTAAGGTGCGGTTCAAGTTAGAAGCAGAAAGTTCAGCTTAAAAGACGCCGCTGACGAAATTTCAACTTTTAAGTCCGAAATTTAAAGATGTTCCAGAGAACATTTACTATCCAACAACTTTCTAGCTCCCCATTTCTAGTTGATGGGAAAGAAGTGAAGAAACCCTAAATTCACCGTGCCCAATGAATTTTCACTTTCATAACTAAATACATAAATTCCGATCCTTTCCTCCCATCTGTATTCTGTTTTTCGCTCTTTCTTTTACATTCAACTTGAACGCAGACGTCTATTATCTTTGCTGGATTCGAAAACAAGGAGTCAGGAGTCTTTCAGCAGTCAACCGCACCTGTGCATGTGGCATAAATTTATATTTATTTCGGTGGAATTTAATTGGTATTACCGCAATGCAGGTGTGCCAAATTCACTAAACTGAGAATTTTTAAGTTTCGCAAAACGTTATTCTGCGAACTATTTACGCCTCGCTGTCGCCGGATCTTCCTATGAGATTCTGGAGAATCTTCAGTATTCTACTCACTGTCACTCCATTTTTAAAAATTACTGGTAATTGCTGTGATTGCAAATTTATTTCATCTTCCTTCGAAGTAGTCTCCTCCAAACTGAATAGACTTTTCACGAACGAAAGCCAAGCTAAGCTCGAAGACGGGAGAAAATCCATTCTTGGAGAGCTCCCGGAGACGGCAATGCATGACTGCATCAAGTTCCTTTTCCTTGTCAAGCAGCTTCCCACACAAAGATTCTTTCAAATTAGGAAATGGTTAAAAATGACGCGGTGAGAGATCGGGCGAAGACGAAGGGGGCGACGAAAGTCTGAGTTCTTGCTGCAGATAATCAACAGTCAAGTTGCAGGTACTGTACTCACGCGATAGCTTCGCGTACTGCAAGAGCATCACCTTGTTATCCTAGCCCAGAGTACACGTAAGCTCATGCGCGCATTCATAGGTCTACGTTTACGGTGGGTCTATGTCTACTGTGCGAAGCTATCGCGCGAGTACAATACTATCGGATCGTGCTCTCGGATCTTCACTGAATGGGTGACAAGTAAATTTTAACTAGAGCCCATTGCAGGAACCTAGCACGCTGATACCTCATACTCACCGATAATTGTGTAATCAAACAGTCCCGCTGTCCGCATGATGCAATCGTACTGCGCAGCGACCTGGCCGTAATAATGAGCCGAATCACCGGCTGTCCTGTTATACGGCACCTTCCATTCCCGGAATTCCATCACGCCCTCGTCCTCGTAATACTGAAGTAATTTTCGTGTCTTGTCCCCAACATCAATACCCTGCCAGAAGATCTTTGTCACCCCCATCAGTCGGTAATACTCGATATATTCAATCACCACGGCCTGCTGCTCGTTCACGAATCCGTGGATCAGTCCACACAAGGCGAAGGTTAACTTCGGTGGCGGTTCGCTCATCACAGCTGGTGTGCGGAAAGTTGCTGCCCCGGACTTGCTTCCGTGCTGACAACGGACATCTAACAGTGGCTGCTGGACGGCTTCCCGGGGAAACGGACATTTTAGCCGGCCAGCTCCGATGTTGTGGCCTTCATAGGGCTTGCTTTCTGGAAGCACTTCCAGCCGGCCTTTCACCGTAATGTTGTTCAAGCTCGATTCGAGATCGGTTGAGTAGTAAACACAGCTGCACACGTCAGCAGACCTAGAGGCAAAAAAAAACTCCTGTAGCTTGATTGTATTGATTTGCAACGAAGGCTCTTCCTATCATTGCGATGCGTCCGTTGCAAAAGCGTCGGATTGTTCGTTCGCTAATAGCGAACTGAGCTGGGTTTAGACCGTCGTGAAACTGCTTAGTTTTATCCGACTGATGACTGGTTGTTGCAACGGTAATCCTGCTTAGTATTTTATTTTTTGATTTGAGTGATTTTTTGAAAAATTCGGAAACTTGACTGCAACCCCTAATTCCTGTAACTTGATTGTATTGATTTGCAACGATGGCTCTTCCAGACATTGCGATGCAGCCGGCGGATTGTTCACCCCCTCATAGGGAGCGTGAGCTGGGTTTAGACTGTCGTAAAACAGCTTAGTTTTACCCTACTGATGACTGGTTGTTGCAATAGTAATCCTGCTCAGTATTTTATTTTAGTTTAAGTGATTTTTTGAAAAATTCGGAAACTTGACTGAAACGCCTAAACAGACCAGAATTGGTTGTCCCGATTGGGTCCGAATAGGACCACGTGAAGGTCGGAGGAGTCCAACGCGTTTGGGTAGACGGAATACACATAAAAATCAGTGAAGACCTTTTGCCAGTGGAAAGCGGTCAGTGACTGCGAGATCGTCTGCTTGACGTCATCAGACACTGTGGACGTAGATGGATCAGTGATTTCTGCTGCCACTTGTGGCCTGAGATGAGGATCTGAAACATCATCCGGTAATTGAAAGGGTAGCTCCTCCTCCGCTGGGAAATTTTGCTCGGGAATATTTTCGACAATTTTCGGTATTAATTCCGGCTCGAGATCTGAGACGTCAGCCTTGACCGAAAGTCGATCGGGAGCTGCCTCGTACCAACCGCGAAGAGGTTCGCGCTTACTTGACTCGGATGTCAAACTGGAACGCCATGCCAGGCCGAAACAGAAGGCTCCGAGGACGGTGAGTGCGATGGCACGCAGCGGATACTGCCGGAAACCCATGGACGGACATTAGCTTCACCAGAAGCCGGATAAAACGAAATGGCAGAATTCCTAAATTAAAATCTTCTACATGTTTTGATATTGAGAATGCGAAGGAGGGAAAGCTCGGAACTTTTCGGAACGTTTTTGAATATACACGTGGAGCGAAGCACGTTGCGCAGGTGCGTGTACCGGTAATCTCTCTCATTGCCGACGAGGATGTGTCGTCTCTCCGTCCCAAAGCAAGGGTGCTGGGCTAAGGGTCCAACGGTTGTTTATCTTTCCAGGTCGTAATAAATTGTGTTTGATATCACGCAAACGCGGCGCTCACTGTGCGAGTTAGTGGAACTTGTGATTACCTGGATGTGATGTGATGTGTATACTGTACTTAACGATTCTGGATTTGCTTTGAAACAAACTGAGAACCGTCATTTCTCAATCATTACTGATCCCACTGTCTCAAATTTTGTTTCTTACAACGTCTGTTTATATGAGCATCTACTACAGACCAAAAAATGAAATTTACGTACACCCCGAAAAATGCCAGACAAAAACCAATATCAAGTAGGAAAAACACAGTAAGTTTCACTGTAACAATGGTGATTCTTAATAATATTTATTTTGACACTGTTCAATTTCAAATTAATTTCAAGTCGATTAGCCTCACCTATATTTGAAAAATAAGAGGGCGGAGCTCTGGCAAACAGGCGGACAGGTGGACAGGTGGACAAACAGACAGATAGACAGACAGACAGACAGACAGACAGACAGACAGACAGATCATTCGTAAACGTTTCTACATTGACAGTTTTTAATATAGGGAGCTGATGTTTGGCCCCAACAAACCTCAAATTTAACAGACAAAATAAAGTGTTTGTAAGTAAATTCCAGGGATCTTTGGAATCAGAGCGCTACACCCCACAAATTTCAAAATAAAAACCAGCGATACGCCGAATCTACATTCAATTTCGGGAGTAAAAAACTGTTTTTTTTCCCTTTGTTTATCTCCTGGTCCTTCCATGAGGGATCCTGGTTCCGATCTATCAAAACCCTAAACGAGCACCTGATCCGGAAGAACCAATCTTGAGGCGCAGCGTGCGTTCTTAGGAAATTTCATTTGAAATTTCCACTGAAATGGGGTTATTAAACGTTTTTTGAAACCAGACGATCAATCAGAACTTTCAGCAAACCTTTTCAGCAACCAAATCAGTGATGTTTGTCTAGTGCTAATGTTGTATACTTTTCATAATTTGTGAGAGATTTTAGTCCGTTTCAGAGACACGATAGCGTTTGTATATCTAATGTATATACAAATTTCAACGCAACATTTAACATAGCGGCTGGTGGTCAGTCAAAAAAAGAATATTTAAGGATTGATCTGATACGGCGTGATTATTTCCGTCAGTTCTCTTTTGAGCACTCTCGCACTTTATGAACAAAGACCTTCACTGAATCGTTATGACAAACAGTAAATGCTCTCTCGACTTTTCCGAAACCAATCAAGGTCATTCTACCCTATGACTTGACATTCTTTAAGATAATGTCAGTCGATCCGGACAAACAAATATCAGACACTGTTCTCATCACCCACAGTTCTATCAGCTTCGTCATTTAGCGGAACAAAAGAACGATTACTGATGAGGACTCGCACCAATATCAGGCAGTGAATCACTATTTAATCAATTTAAAATCGCATATTTAAAGCGAGTTGGAGGTATGTGTGAAATATATTTCAACTAACTATTTCGCGATTGATTTCAACGCGCCGTTCGACGGAATCCCAGAAGCATCATCTTGGTCTTTCAAGACAGAGGAACGCGTACTTTCTTTCCCTTCATAGCTTGGCGTATAACGAAACGATAGATGGCGGAAATTAGGCCACCGAAAGTCGGAAATGATTGGGCGAAGGGTTCACACTCGGACACCAGCATTACCAAAAATGGCGCCGGAAAAGCGTCTAGCCTTGGCCTGGTCCTCCCATCGCGTGATGCTCGTTCTCTTGAAGAGCCAATAACCGAAGAAAATGATGATTCCACACCCAAGCGTGACTCTTAGTAAGTGTTGAAAGAAAATAATTATTACCATGCAGATCAGCTGAAACTCCTTTTCAATAATTTTGCATTAATATTCCCTGTGTTTTAAATAGTGGTTGTTTTATGTTGGCACTATGGCCGACCATCGACGGTCAAGTAGAAGAAATCGGGTTTGATGAGCTGGTCGTGGTGCTGCGACAACAATGTCCATCCTTCCAGTACGGCTCGTTAATCAGGAGGAAACGGGAAGATCCTCCAGGCCACAAGTTCTCTGGTGTTTTGAAGATTAAGGAGAGGAATGACTATGATGCTCTCTTGCGCAAGCAATTTATCAGCGTTCGCGGGGAAGAGTGGGCTGTGGAAGCCTTTGGAGAGCCGGTTAGCAAATTTTTTCTAAACATCTATACGATATATGTGATTTTATCATTTTTATACAGGAAACCGCTATAGTCACCCCTTTTCACTTCGTTATCATCTTTTTCCGCTGTTTTTCTTAGTTCTCATGTAGGCATTTGGGAATGGAGTGACTATAGTGAAATAGGAATGAAAAGGCGTGACACTAGTTCAAGGGGATGTATAGGGGAACTATAGTGGTACTCTTTTATATATCTTTTGGTTTGATATTCCAGACTGGAGTAGCTGAGATCAAAGCCATTCAAAGATGCGGTAGCAAGGAGGCGGAACAACAATTGTGAGCTTCTTGTGTAACAACCATTCGCAAACACAGACTAGTGGTCCTGATTCTGTCTGACATCATAGTCTCATTTGTCTGTTTGTCTCAATTGTCTGTTTGTTGTAGGAAAGCATGCCTGCGGAGTGCGCCAAATCAAGCCAGCCTCGGCACCATCAGTAGATATTGCGAAGACAGCCAAGCAGGAGATGTGCGCTACATTAAGGGGATGTTCTCAGCTGATACGAACCTTGTCAACTTTTCCATTGGATTTGAAGTCGGACATGAAATGGATGCAGAACGTTTCGCGAGAGGAGAACACACTATTCTGGGACAGATCGTATCTGGCTTTCCACATAAGGTACGGTTATTCATACACACTCTTCCTGCGTTTATCGTAAAATGAATCTGTAACTTATTTCTGCTGGAGAATCAGTTTTCCATCGAGTTTCTGGACACTTTCAAATGCGCGTCTCTAGTGGAACACTCAGCCCAAGTTTTGAAATATACTTTCTCATCACCATCTCAACCAAAATTTAGTTTAGTACAGGGTCATTGACTCAACTTTCAATGCATCTCAAAAATTTGAGCAAAGAGGCAAATGAACAAATTCTTTCATTTTTATTCGTTTACAAGAGTAGGCATGTCACACAAAACTTGATTTAAAATTTTTTTGGCGAAAACCAGTTGATGCCCAGTTGATGAAAAATGAAATCAGAATTAAATTAAATTTGAAATGTAAAAGCGTCTAAGAAAGTTTAGTTCAATGGATGGGCTAAAACCCACTTCACGGGCTTTGCAAATGTTCAGAAATAAGGCGGAAAACTGGGTATCCAGAAATAGGACAGATATGATATGATGACAGCTGCTGCAATACTTTTGTCTGAAATCAGCAATACTAGAATCATTTTGTCTGATCATATTTAGGACAACCGCTGTCGCCGCTAAAAAGGCGGGCTATATTCTGCGCAACAGTGGAGAATAATTTGCGTTGTTGGCATTTCCTCCTAGTTTTATACTGCAACTATTCAACCCTTACAAACCATACTTGCTGATCTAGCATACATATCATATTTTGTGCATTTTTTACAGTACATTTTTTCCTGCATATACACTGTAGCACCGCGATGTATCAATTACTATTAGAAATGTGATCTTAATAATACTTGTTAATTATAAATTGATCAGGTGCGCAGGCTCTGCAAGAATAACTACTATGATAATGTAGTAGGTAACTGGAAAATGGCATTGGCATTGCCGAACGTATCTCCCTATTATCCAATTGAAAAAAATACACTTGCGCGTTTAGGACAAAGTCGTCAAATGTCGGAACCCAGCGCGTAATATTGACTAGATCTATGTTGCTTAACACAAGTTCTTGCCATGAGCGATGCCTGGATTTCTAACTAGAAGTTGAACAGAAATGTCCAACTAACAACTGGCCAGACGCCGGTCGAAATCTTTCCAATCATTGGTTCAATCTACCGTTTTATGGCGTCCTATTGGTCCATTGTCCAAATGTAAGCAAAATACAGAGGTTAAACCATTTAATGGTGCTCAGTAACTCATATTCACACCTGTACAGGGCGACTTATCTGATTTCAAAATCTCATAGACCCAACACGTGCTCCACTCAATTTCGCATGTGTGATATATATTTCTTGTCTCATTTGGATGCAAAGATGGGTCGCAAGCTAGATTTGGGTCTGAGGGAGTCTATTTTGACATTAGTCCGTTTGAAATATTCATCCAGAAAAATTGTAGAAGCATTGAAGGTCAGGAATATCGTTGTTTCTCAGAGAGCAGTATCTAATCTTATCAGAAAAAATATCAACAAAGAAGCCGGAAGTGATACTGCACCGTTGTCGATAAAACCCCGTGGCTCCCCGAAACTCCGAACTTTTAGTCTGGTGGCTGCCATTGAAAAGGACCTTTCAGGACCGAATCCGCTGACTTGTTCTGCGTTATCCTTGAAGTACGGTGTGTCGACTACAACTATTGCTTGCGTCATTAGCCAGAATATGGAGGGGAAGGTGCAGAAAAAGTGCCGTGTTCATGCCCTGTCGAACAAGCAGGCTAAACAACGACTGGACTGAAGACCGAGATTCCTGCGCTAGATCAACGGCCGGAAGTCGAAGAATGTTATCACTACTGATGAGGCTTGGGTTTATCTGACTGACGTTAACAGGGTCCGGATAATTTACTACGAGTTTCGGAAAGAACGAAATCCGGAAAGTTGGAGCAAATTCTTGAAGGAATCTCACCCCAAGGGCGTCATGTTTGTGACCGGCGTTTGCTCCCGTAGAAAAACTACGATCCGCTTTGTCAAACGCGGAGCGAAAATCAACAGTAAGTACTACCTCCAACCTGTTTTTAAGCCACTTTTCAAGAACGACATTCGGAAACTATTTCCGGGAGAGCTTATCAACAAGGTCGTCTTCCACCATGACAGTACTCAAGCGCACTCTTCCGGAATCACCCAAGAATGGCTTCGAAATTCCGGAATCAAGTTCATTCCGAAAGAGGACTGGATGGGTAATAGCCCTGACCCGGCCCCCATGGATTTTTGCGCGCATGATCTGTTTAAGTTGAAATTGTTTGACCACGCTGCCACTACAGTGGCAGGTTTGAAACGAGTTATGCGAAAGGTGTGGTCGATTTTAGACCAAAGTAAAATTAATAACGCTTTGCGATTCTGGCCGAAACATGTTAAACTTATGATGGAGAGGCAGGGGTTTCAAATCGAGCATGTTTTGAAAAATTCGAAGTAAAATTGTGCATGCGGAAATTAATTAAAAACTAAGCACCATCAAGTGGTTTAACCTCTGTACCACCAATGAAAAAAAGCGTAATCTTCTTGGTTTGATTCGACAGAATCTAAAATCTAAGCAAAATGCCACTAATGCGCAATCTTCATGATCAGATTTGACAGGAACAGTTCGGAAAACCGGTTTCATCGATTAAAAACAAATTCAACAAAACAAAGTCGCGCTTTTCAAGGTAGTGCAACATCAGCGACCGCTGCCGGATGATGTCGCGCCACGTGCCGAATCGCGCCACAGGATGAATCTCCACAACAAACTGCTCCACATGATCCAGACTTCTCACGTCCGTCATGGAGTCCCGCAGAAAGGCCCATTCCGCCCCCTCCACGTCCATTTTAAGAACACTCACCTAAGTTATTGAAAAAAGAAGTAACAGTGAAATCTGTCATGACTATTCAGTCATACTGACAACTGTAGGCATTGGCATAGATATTGATTAAATGGATTGTAAAATAAAAAATCTTGCTTTTTGAAAAGTGCTCTTCGCTTTCGCGGGTCATAGGTTCCCCATGTGCAGTATGCTTGCGAACGGTTAAGTTTCAGTCTGCTACTACGGTTATGGGCCGTCACACAAATAAAATAAGTTGAAACTACAGTCAGTCCCACATTGTTCTCCGGTCACGTGCTTTTTACTGCATAAAAAGTACGGCAAACTCCGCGTCCAGATGCACACTTACGGTCAAGCAAACCACACCCACTAACCAATCAAAAACGTCCGTCACTCTAAATAATCAAACATCAAAACTTTCAGACAGCCGTAGAAACAGCTGTTCGGTGAATTTGAGACAAGTCCCACAGGTTCCCATAACATCCCTATACGTGCAACTTGACAGGGACTTTTCCCAGATAAATTGTGATCGTTATCTTTTGCACGATTTGGTTTGCCGTGGGCGACATAAATTTAGCCTGTCTAGCCAGTGTTTCTTTTATTGACCCAACCGGCCTGCCACAACAGACGGCGCATGCGCGCATCTGATTTTTGTGCAACCGGAGAACAATGTGGGGCTGACTGTAAAACGTGCGAAAAGACAAACTGAATCGGAAAGAATAGGAATCTAGAAATTACGATTAATGCAAAGTGGAATACAGAAGGGTGAGCCAGCGAAGTTGGAACAGTTTGCGTTTTACGCGTTCTGAAAAGGTTCTCTGCGCCATACATTTTCCAAGTCATTTGTATTTAAAAGCTTATGATTATCTCAACCAGAAAAGTTAAGTTGATGAAATCAGAACACTACAACCCACAAGTTCAAAAATAAAAAGCGGCGATAGGCCTAATTTTAAATTCAATTTTGAGAGACAAAAATAAGAACCCTTGTCTATCTCTGGTCCTTCCATGAGGGGTCTTGGTTCCGACTTGTCAGAACCATAAACGAGCACCTCATCCGGAACAACCAATCCTGAGGCGCAGCGTGCATTGACATGGCAGAAAATGTCAATTCTTACTGAAACGGGGTTATTGAAACGTTTGCTGAAACCAAAAGACGAATCAGAACTTTCAGCAATTTTTTTCAGCAACCAAATAAGTGATGTTTGTCTAGTGCTTAGGTTGTATACTTTTCATAATTTGTGGGGGATGATAATTCGTTTCAGAGACTCGATAACGCTTGTGTATCTACTGTATATACAAATTTCAACGCAACATTAAACATAGCAGCTGGCTCTCAGTCAGAAAACAAATGGGGAAGTATGTGTCTGATATGGCGTGATTATTTCTGTCAATTCTTTTGCTCACTCTTCGGACTTTCTGAACAAAGACCTCAACTGAATCATTATGACAAATGGTAAAAGCCCTCTGGACTTTCCTGAAACCATTCAAGGTCATTCTATCCTATGAATTGATATTCTTGAGATAATGTCAGTCAGTCCGGACATACAATTATCGGGCACTGTTCTCATCACACAAAACTCTATCAGCTTCGTCACTTAGCGGAACAAAAGAACGATTCCTGATAGGAACTCGCACCAATATCAGGCAGTGAATCACGGAAATTAAAAATCGCATATTTAAGGCGAGCTGAATGTCTTTGTGAGATATATTTCGACTTACCATTTTGCAATTGATTTTAACGCGCCGTTCGACAGGATTCCAGAAGCATCATCTTGGTCTTTCACGACAGAGGAACGCGTACTTCATTCACTCCATAGCTTCATAGCGTGGCGTATAACGAAACGAAAGATGGCGGAAATCAGGCCGCTGCGAGTCCGTAATTATCAGTATGTATGCGTTGAAAGAAAATAATAATTACCATGCAGATCAACTCAAACTCTATTTTCAATAATTTCGCATTAATATTTTTTGTTTTTTATATACTAGGTTGAGATTGTGGCCGACTATCGACGGTCAAGTAGAAGAAATCGGGTTTGGTGAGCTGGTTGAGCTGCTGCGACAACAATGTCCATCCTTCCAATACGGTTCGGTGATCAGGAGGAAATGGGATGACCGTCCCGGCCACAAGTTCTCCGGTGTATTGAACATAAAGGAGAGGATTGACTATGATGTTCTCTTGCACAAGCAATTTCTCAGCGTTCGCGGGGAAGAGTGGGCTGTAGAAGCTTTTGGAGAGCGGGTTAGCAAATTCTTTCTAAACATCTTTACGATAAAAGTGGTTTTATCATTTTTATACAGGAAACCGCTTTAGTCACCCCCTTTCACCATATGTTTTTGCACCCTTTTTACTATTTTACACCCCATTTTCAACTTGTTTTAATTGATCGATGATTTAAATAAAATTTCGGTACAGAATACCTTTTATTTTTCGACAACTAACGAAATATAAAATGAGTTTTTCGTAATTTTCATTTAGGCCTTTTAATATCAAAAAGAATTTATTGAAAAAGTTACATCATCTGGAGAAAGGGGTGAGACTAGAGTGAAATAGGGGGTGACAAGGGAGTGACAATAGTATAATTAGGTGTATAGGGGGGACTAGAGTGGTACCATTTTATATATGGTTCGGTTTGATATTTCAGACTGGAGTAGCTGAGATCCGGACCGTTCAAAAATACGGCAGTAAGAAGGCGGAAAAACGATTGTGAGCTCCTTGTGTAACAAGCATTTGCACACACTGACCAGTGGCCCTGAGTCTGTCTGAAATCATGTTCTTATTTGTTTGTTTGTTGTAGGAAAGCTTGCCTGCAGAATGCGCCAAATCAATTCAGCCTCGGCACCATCAGTAGATATTGCGAAGACAGCCAAGCAGGAGATGTGTGCTACATCAAGGGGATGTTCTCAGCTGATACGAACCTTGTCAACTTTTCCATTGGATTTGAAGTCGGACATGAAATGGATGCAGAACGTTTCGCGAGAGGAGAACACACTATTCTGGGACAAATCGTATTTGGCTCTCCACATAAGGTACGGTTATTCATACACACTCTTCCTGCGTTTATCGTAAAATGAATCTGTAACTTATTTCTGCTGGAGACTCAGTTTCCATCGAGTTTCTGGACACTTTCAAATGCGCGTCTCTAGTGGGACACTCAGCCGAAGTTTTGAAATATAGTTTTCTCAACACCATCTCAACCAAAATTTAGTTTAGTACAGGGTCATTGACTCAACTTTCGATGTATCTCAAAAATTTGAACGAAGAGGCAAATGAACAAATTCTTTCATTGTTATTCGGCTACATGAGTAGTACAGGCATTCACACAAACTTGATTTTTTTTAAATTCGACAAAAATTGTGGATCTTAAAACTTCTTGTGTGAACTGGGCGCATTTTTATCCGCCAAATTCGGTCAATCTCTCGCCGCTTATGTTAAGCATAGAATCTTTTGAGGCACACACAGTGGCGCGCCGAGGGGGGGGGTGATTCGTTGATCTACAACCCCCCTCGAAAGTCAAAAAAGTGCCCCAAGGGTCCCCCATTAGAGAAAAAGACTATGATTGAGAATTGTCATGCAATACTCCCCCCTTACGTTCTATCGGAAATATTTCGGATACAATAAAAAACACCCCCCTCAAACCAAAGCTCGGCGCGCCACTGGGCACACATTATGGAAAACAGGCTGATTATAACTTCTTTTCAAGCAGTAATGTAAGTCTCTTCTAAACGATGGTTTCTTTATCCAATCAGGAATTTTAAAAAGAGAAGTCTCGAGTTTGTGGTCTCAGATAAATTTCCGGATTCCTCGCTGCTCCGACTCGTCTGTGCATTTTTGGTTTTATCCTCAAGCAACAAAGCAACTATTCATGCTTTCACACTCACTTTGTTTGCGTGAAAAGCTGTTATTGCTGCCACAACTTGCGAGATAGAGAAAGGTTCCATTTATTCAATCTATCAATCAATTCGCGTCGCAGAGCCAAAATACCTGACTGGAGAATCCACTGGAACTATGTGTGTTTCTCGAAAAAAATTGTGGAACTGCGAGCGGAGCTTTTCTTAAACTGGTTCCTAGCTCCGCCCCCTGATCTCGGAAAATTAAATTTGGAGTACGATAATGCTTTAGAAAGATTCATTTTGATTGCTGCATTATGGAATACCGCTATAACGTTCCAGTATAGACCGAAGATTTCTTTATTATGAGCTATATTCTGTAATACAACAATCAGTCGACGTGCTGTATGGTAACATTGAAAGCGCCCTCTATTTGCCACCGGAAAAGATTTTTCGTTCTTTAAAAAAGTTGGGTGGAGATCGTATGCTTTTTTTCGACGGAATTAAACACAACTAACTTATACGCATCTATTAAAATCAAAGACAGTGCAAGATTTCGTGTTGGAGAATTGCAAAATTCCCTTGTTAACTAACATAGTTTTGTCTGATCATATTCAGGACGACCACTTTCGCCGCTAAAAGACGGGCTATATACTGCGCAACAGTGGAGAATAATTTGCGGTGTGAGCATTTCCTCCCGCTTTCATACTGCAGCTATTCAACTCATACAAGTTATACTTACTTTCGTGCATTTTTTACAGTACACTTTTCCTTTTTTTATACAACTGCCTCTAATATATATACCGTCAATACTTGTACCTTCTCACAACAGTCTTTATTGGTGCTCGAATACTCCGTACCACCGCGATGTATCAATTACAATTACAAATGTGACGTCTTTATTAATGCATGTTATTAAAACATTGATCATGTGCGCAGTACTTGCAAGAATAAATACCATGAATATCTAGTAGGTAACCAGATAATGGCATTACCAGACGTATCTCCTAGACTGAAAGTAAGGTAAGGTAGAGAAGAAGACATACCGGAACAACAGACATGAAAAATGTCTTTCCACGATGTTATTAATAGCGGTTATTGGCCGATCTAGTGTCGCAGCGTAACCAATGGTGAAAGCATGTTTCGGCGTGCGCGGAAGATGGAACATCCAGCTTCCCTTGAGTTCGAAAAAATGTCATCCTGGGTAAAACCAGTTGTGCGTGATGAAGGAGAATTGAAAGAGGAGGTACAACTTTCTCTAGAACTAGAAAAACATATGATTATATAGCAAAGTGTTAAGTATAGAAATAATGGTAAATAGCACATAGCAACAAAATAGGGTTCATAGAGTAGATAGACTTAATAACTAAGCAAGGTACTGGTGAATCAAATAACTGTAATGATTAGATATGAGGACTTGTTGGGCGTGGTTCAACAATCTTCCTATATACCCAATTGAAAAAACACTTGTGCGTTTAGGACAACGTTGTTCAAAAACAACGAAAATTGTTCAAAACCACTCAAAAAATTAAAATTTTTTTGTTATTAATTGAACGATTGAACGACCATACAAGAAAGAAATCCTTTTGGCACGCAAATCGGATCTGATTTAGTACCTGGCGTTAACGCTCATGTGAAGACCTCGGGTCATTTGACAGAATTCTTTGGCTTCGTAAAGGACAGCTCGTACAAGAAGTTCCCGGTGTCTTTTCCCAAGCGTTGCGTATAATCCAGCGACCGCAAGTCCAGTCCGATGACGTTCTGCCGGCTGTTGAACAACACAAAGCCGCGCTTTTCAAGGTAGTGCAGCATCAGCGACCGCTGCCGGATGATGTCGCGCCACGTGCCGAATCGCGCCACCGGATGAATCTCCACAACAAACTGCTCCACATGATCCAGACTTCTCACGTCCGTCATGGAGTCCCGCAGAAAGGCCCATTCCGCCCCTTCCACGTCCATTTTAAGGACACTCACCTGTGTTGTCGAAAAAAATACTCTTTTCAATTTAATTTTATAAATCTTCTAAGTAGATTTACTGTAAATTTCTTAATTTTCACAAGACTTTGCTCTGGTGGACAAAGTAACCCCCCGCACCTTTAGAAGGTTAGGGGAAACCAATAACATGTACATTGTTTGTCCTAACATCGCTCGTTCAGTCGGTTCAGTCGATTCAGTGAGATGTGACAGTTATTGCGCAATCACTGACCATGCGGTTCTTGTGTCTCAAGTTTCGCTGAATGTCCGAATACGATGCCACCGTCCAGTTTGGTTCGATGGACGCGTCGCTTGTCGTCAATCCTAAATTATGGAACCAATGTTGTCTGTTCCGTTTTTGGGAAGGTATTCCGATGGACGGGTCAAAGGAATGAACTTCGCAACCGAATTCGTGCATTTCATCATCGAAGCTCCAGTCATCCGAGATCCCGAACGAATAGACAAGGCAGCTGTTGGAGTGGATCGCTGGACGGAGCTGGTCCAGACAGACAGCGTACTGACCATCGATAAATCCGCTGGATTTGGTAGAGCCGCCAAATTTTTGAACGGTCTGACAGACATGAACAGGTTGATGATTGATGAAGGAGGATAAACGTTGTAACTCCATTTCTGGAGTGCCGTCGCCCGCAGGAGGGATGTAGCGAAGTGGTTGATTGGTCGTCCAGGCAGTCCAGGTGATCCAAAGCAAGCAGCCGTGTCTGCTGCGGATGGCATGGTTTGTACAGTTTTTCAGGGTTGCGGAAACAGGTATCCAGTTGTAGATAAAATACAGGCCATGGAGGAAATCGTGCAGTTTGATGGCGTAGTTTTCCTCTTTTTCTTTTACTTGTGCCGGTACTAAAAGAAAGGAGCAACAGAGAGATCCGTCATGACTATGCAGTCATACCGAAAATTGTAGACATAAACACAGACACAGTCGAGACACAGACACAGACACAGACACAGACACAGACACAGACACAGACACAGACACAGACACAGACACACACAGACACACACACACACACACACACAGACACAGACACAGACACACTCCATCGACCAAGGCAACGTCTCCGCTTACTCACATACGGTCACGGCAGTGATCAAAATTTCCGTCCGGCTACTCAAGGCGGCAATTACGCGTTGCAGGTCGTAGACATCGGTCAGCAGCCCGTGAAGTACAGCGACATGTCCTCGTACGTCCAACGTTACAGGCTCACGCAATAACAACTTCGTCTTCCGTTCAGTGCATTGTGGATAGCCGCAGTCGTAGCGGGGTACGATCTTAGCCGTTGTGATCCAGCTGTTGAGGTCCACATGCCCCCTTAAATAGATGCCTTCCAAAAATACTGACTTCACTCCGGGGAATCTAACGGGAGACCACATCAAATACGTGAATTGGCTGGTCAAGATTTTGGGATGGCAACAACTAAATAGTCCGCTAACAATTTATTATTTCCGAATTTTTGTTTTAGTTTAAATTTTTTTTTCTACTCGAAGCTCGTACTGAATTACCGCTTAATGAATTACCGCTTACTGTATGGAATTGACGACGGGCAGAATGTGTGAACTGGTCGGTTGACGCAGTCGGACCTTTTGAGAATTCGGCGACAATGAATGCGCGAAACGGATCACCCATTCCCAGGACTGACGTGATCCGGAGATTTTTGGGTATGCCAAAATGCCGAACCATGCTGAAGGGACGGATGAGGCGTGCCGTGGTCGGTCTACTGGAGGAGAGTTTAACACACTCGGCAAGGTTCTGGCTGCGATGTCGCGAGATAAATTGGAAAGGAGGAGGACTAAATTTAGTACAACGAAAGAACAAACGACCGAAAAAATAATGGCTATTACCACCAAATGTTTGAGTCGAACTGTTATCGTGGTGATCGGACCTGAATCGCGGAACATTTTCAGTGCGTTAATATCGATTGCTTGATGGACATTTCCTTTTTCTGAATAACTGAATAAATGAAATTTAAAGAAAGTTTACATGTGAAGCATGGTTGGATATCTCTAGCATGTGGAAGAAGATTCGTTCGGTGAGAGTAAATTGTGTAGTGCTTGCAGCTGCTCAAACGGAACCGCTGGTTTACGGGGGGATGTACGACTTGCTTGCCAAGCAGACCGTCACGGCAGCCTCGGCGCTAATTGGGTTCATAAAGATCTATTGGTGTGTGTTGGGTTTTTCATCGTTTGAAAGTCTGTGTCTGTATCTTTGTCTGTGTCTGTGTCGGTGTCTGTGAATGTGACTGTGTTTGTGTTTGTTTCTGTGTCTGTGTCTGTGTCTGTGTCTATGTTTGTGTCTAAGTCTGTGTCTGACATGCAGACACACAGACAGACAGACAGACAGACAGACAGACATACACACACACACACACAGAGACCTGCGCGACCAAACCAGAAGTTGGAAAAGAGCTAACCGCTTCTCGTTTCCTGCTTAAGGTATTTTTAAAACCGGTGGTGTCGGTATTATCCGTCCTCCTGGGTCAAAACCGCCAGCAGTGACGTCATCACCGGTTTAGCCATCAAGATCCTTGTCGACGGTCTCGAGCCCTCTCAGAACTTCCACCTCCAGCAATGGAGCCTGCTCGGGCAGGGCAGCGACCAGAACTTTTTCCTCAACATCCAATCCAACATCTTCATGCCTGCTTGCCTGTCTGCATGAACGCCTCGACCCCCGGGGAGCTGTACCTCGACCCCCGGGGAGCTGTACCTCGACGCGGCGTTCAACCGCACGGTCTCGGTCCTCCTCGCCACCGACAACAACCACCTCAACGTGCCGGAGAAGACCAACATTCTCGGACTGTATGAGCAGACGTCGCTCGAGTCGAACGGAAATCGAGTCGACAGCTGGATCTTCGGCCAGAAAGTTGTCGCTCCCTGGAAGGTCGACTTCATCCCCAATCCCGGCCTGACGGCGAGTCATCACGCACGGACTTCCGGACGGTCCTCTCGAGCATCTCACGGGACACGGTGCTGTACAACGTGGTGGCGTATCGTGCCCCATTTTGGGGCGGCGATCTCATCGGGAGAGTCATTCTACGGAGCAACTTTGTCGCGTCGCCGTTTGTGGATGAAGGATTGCGCTTTCAGCATGCACACGCACACGCACACGCACGCATTATCAGCCATGAAAAGGTGGAGAGAGAAATTCCGTGCTGAATAGCTTTAAAAATACATCTTCCTACGTGATTTACAGTCGAAGGGAGTAATAATTTAGCTGCAGCGCAGAAGCGATGACAAGAAAACGCGTGTGTGCAACCGAGGAAACGAAAATGTTTGTGAAACGTTTTTGTCGACTATTTCATAATTCGGACTTAATTCCATCAGAACCGTTTTTGGCTGCAGCTCTTTTCAATAATGCGAGCAGGATGCGTCAAGGGCCGACAGCAGCTGGCACGCAAACTGCAACGAGAAAAGAATTCGTGAACGCGAAAAAAAATTAAACTACACGTGCTTAAATAATTTAATTAATTAATTAATTTAATTTAATTAATTAATTAAATTTAATAACGTAAAAAAAATTAAACTACATTAAAAAATACGTGAGCGAATATTTTTAATAACTAATTTCCGGATGTTCGTTTTTCTTTTAACTTGACTTGACACAAAAATAAACTTTGAACTTTTTTAGTTTTAAAAATTAAATTACATTTTAACTTCAAATTAAAATAAATTAAATTAAAATTAAAAATAAAAAAAATAAAAAATAAAATTAAATCAAAATTAAAGATTAAAAAAAATTAAAAATTAAAAAATTAAATTAAACTGAAAATTAAAAAAATAAATAAAAAAATTAAATTAAATTAAAAACTAAATTAAATTAAAATGTATTATACCTTTTGAACAAGGTGAAAGCCAGGGTGCACTTGATCGCGGTAGAGCTCTGGATGCGCGAGCGCCACGTCGTGCGCGGTGGACCAGATGGTGAAATTGCGGCGACCACCCACGTCAGCGAGGAGGTCTCCATACTGCTCCACAGTCCCCGACGTTTTTTGGCTCGTCCCCTCAACAGTGACGTCAGAGGCATGCTCCGCAGACTTTGGATTTCCGGGCACTATTAAAATAAATAAAAACACAGCACACTTATAGTAAAACAATAAAATATTATTTATAGTAAAAGAACAAGTTTTAAAAAAAATTTAAGATTTCAAAAAAAAAATTCAAAAAAAAATTCAAAAAAAAAATTCAAAAAAAAATTCAAAAAAAATTTCAAAAAATTTCAAAAATTTCAAAAAAAATTTCAAAATTTTATTTTTTAATTTATTAACAGTTTATTTAGTATTGTGTTGCCATCTGAAAGACGGACATGTTTTCACCCATATCGCTGTCGTTCGGTTTTCCAGCCGTTCAAATGCGTTGGCAACTTTATGAAGTTTCTCTATAATGTAAAGACAGTCACTTAAAATTATCTGGGAGCTGTTAAGCGACTGTTCCGTTAACCTTGAAACATGGTGATGCCTTTGGGTCCAAACTGATAAACCGACCACTGAAATCGAGAAGAACCTAGATCGAATTCGGGGTACACGTGGAAGGGGGCGGGACTTCTGCCCAAACTGACCACTCCGATGCCGAACACGATGACATCCGGTGCGTTCCTGTGGTACCATCTTTTAAGGAGCTGTTGGAGGTGACCGTCTGGATACCTACACCACACGAAATACTGAAAAAAAAAATTTAAAAATTAAAAAAAAATTTAAATTTTTTTGCTTATTCGAATAAAATGAAAGCTGATTGTGAATGTAATATTTTAATATCACCAGCGACGCATTATATTGAGGACTGAAGTAATGCGCATCCTCTTGAAATTGCCAGGGATGAAAGGCTCGATCCATCAGCATGCTCCGCAGGAACACGAAGAGATCTCGCATTCGGGAGTCACCGATGATGGCCAGCGAACGATTGGACAGGGCATTCAACCTGCGTCTGCCAAGGAAAAACAACATGCACGGAGGGTGACGACATGCACGGAGGGTGACGACATGCACCGAGGGTGACGACATGCACGGAGGGTGACGACATGCACGGAGGGTGACGACAAGAGCTGGCACGTCGGTCAGGGAAATATTTTAGTGTTAACATAAAGTGTGTGACATTGAATGGGCTTATTTTTTGATGTGCGGGCACGAGTGCAAACGCGCTTAGCGCGCGCTTAGCACGAGTTTTAAAATAATTAAAAAAAGGAATTTTTATTTAAATTTAAATTCAGCCTTAATTTAATTCCTGCCGTCGGTGTGATATTTCTGCGTACGAGTTGGTGATGTTGAGATCCGTGGCGGATGAGCACGAGCTGGCTGACGTCAAAAAATGTCCACATAAGTGCAGATGAGTTGCCTGCAAAGTGTTCCAACAAAAGCGCCCATAGGAAATTGCATATAAAAAACAAGTTTTCCCTTCCCTTCTCACCTTATCAGTATGAAACGGGAATGTTGAGTGCGGCATCAAGGTCTCCGTCATGCGGTCAAATAAATAGTAATAACTGGGATGACTTTTTTGGCTCAACCAAAACTCCAGACACAAACTGAAAAGGAACAGGAAACCGCAAATAAGGAACAGATTTCGGTAGTCAATGCTTGACGGGACGAGATGGGTTGTGATAGTGGGAGCTTTTCGGGATGACGCTGCACCCAGAAAGGGATCTGACGACATGGTCAATTTTAATCATCTTTAAAAAGAAGACTAAACACTTTGTACGAGATGATGTGAGACGTATCGGTTCGCTCGGTTCGCTCGGTTCGCTTAGTTCGCTTGGTTCGCTCGGTTCGCTCGGTTCGCTCGGTTCGCTCGGTTCGCTCGGTTCGCTCGGTTCGCTCGGTTCGCTCGGTTCGCTCGGTTCGCTCGGTTCGCTCGGTTCGCTCGGTTCGCTTGGTTCGCTTGGTTCGCTCGGTTCGCTCGGTTCGCTTGGTTCGCTCGGTTCGATCGGTTCGCTTGGTTCGCTCGGTTCGCTTGGT
>LRSR01007977.1:0-14079 GCA_001579985.1 Hypsibius dujardini
GGCGAAGTGTGCAAGCACTCCGGTAGAGGCGCCACTTTTGTTCCTTCTGCGCCGTCTTTTCCTTAAAAACGACTTATGCGCCACCTGCTGGCCTGGTTAAGTTACGATTTCTAAACGGCCTGGTTAAACGCCTTTACATCGTACTCCGGTGGAGCTCACTCCACTACTGCTCCAGTAGAGTAAACTTATTGTTGTTTTTGTTTAGGCCGCAATAGCAGCAGGAACTCCTCCCGCACCGGCCGCGCGTCCGGCCGTCCCCCGGCCCCTCAACGGCAGCAACGGTCGCCAGAAGATGGTGCGCCGCGACAGTAGCAGCGACAGCATCCCCGTTCCCA
This sequence comes from Hypsibius dujardini, assembly GCA_001579985.1. Classification (NCBI taxonomy): domain Eukaryota; kingdom Metazoa; phylum Tardigrada; class Eutardigrada; order Parachela; family Hypsibiidae; genus Hypsibius; species Hypsibius dujardini. The sequence goes on from LRSR01007977.1 coordinate 336, forward strand.
TGGCTAAACGCATGCGCACGTCCTCCTCATCCAACGAACTGGCCGGCGGCACACCCACCGGGACAGCCGCAGCAGCGCCTCACAGCTCCAGCGTCCCGGCCAGTCCCGCGTCGCGACCGCAGCCGGCGTCCCCGCAGCCGGTAGCTTCGCCATTGTCCGCGAAGACCGTCCCTACCGCCACCATCAAGTCTGGTGGTGATCTGATTCAAGGCGTCGTCGCGAGACTATCCCCCACGACTGACAATCCGCCGTGCAGTCCACTGGCACTGTCCATGACGACAAATTCCGTTGTGGGCGTGCCGGGAAAACGGAAGAGTGAGGAGACGGAAGAGCCGGTGTCGTCCTCCACTCTGCCGTCGTCGCTGATGAGCCAGGACGATCGGGTCGTCTCGGAGATGGCCGTGACGAAACAGGAGGCGGATTCGACGCACAGCGGTGCGAGCAGTCAGTCGGGCGGGGAGGTGCCGGACTTTGAGAGTACCCCGCCGAGCGGCTCGGCGACCGCCGCCGGTGCCGGCTCCGACGACTCCGCATTGGAGGATAGTCTTCTCTTGGACGACACGTCCTCCACGTCGGCAGCACAGACGCCGCCATCGCCGAAGCGGTTTTGTGTCGGCCCACCGGGGGATCATCAGTTGACGACGGTGTAGGAATGGCTTGCACTATTTATCACGGACAGCGCCGCTGCACCGGAGTGCCTCGTGTATGTATTTTTTAGCGCTTCAGAAAATATTTCGAAAAAAGAATTCTTTTTTATATTCTCAATTTCCTCCTCCCCTTCTGTCTCTCGCTATCCTTCCGCTTTTTTTTCTCTCGACGCGCTTTTCGTGTGTTCTTTTTAATCCGTTCACCTAGCGAAACGCAACCACCCGAAACTCACAAACGCGTCTCTGCAAAATCTAACCAGAAAACTGCATCGTTTCCCCCTTTTTTTCCCCCTCTCTTCTTCTTTTGAGAAAAGCCAAAAATTGCTTTTTATCATCGCGCGCTCCCTTTTTGTTGTTGCTGGCACTGCTTCCCTCTCTCCATCTCCATCTCTTTCGCTCTACAAGCGTTCTGTGGATCGTGCCGCGATGGCGCGCATGTTGCCGTAGACCTTGGACGGCGGACTGCCGAGAATCAAGCTGCACACGGCGGTCCGGGCAATCTGAATGTTCTGGAAGGATCCCAGAATGTGGATATTCCTATGAGAGGAGTGGGGGAGAAGAAAAAGTAAAAAAAATTGTAAAATTCTGAAAAATGTACAAAAAAATTATTTCCAGTTATATGGAAAAAAAAACGAAAAAAACCAAATAAAAACCCCAAAAACGAAACTGTTTCCGCGCTCTGCTCGTAAATAAACAAATGGTCACAATTTTCGGTGGCAGACTTTAAGCCAAAAAGGGTGGTCCGAGTTCGAGCCGAATTAAATCACCGCGCGTACGCGCTCTTGACCACGCAGCCTTTACTCAATTGATCGATTGATTGAACTTGTTTATTTTGGCGGAATTTAGAGCAGCTTGCTCAATCTAATTTTTCCGCTGGGTCGGACATTAAGTCAAAGATTCAGGAGAAAGCAGTGGTAAATTCCAGCCAAAGTCGCTCAAACTCAGACCACCCTCATGGTTCAAACTCAGACCACCCTCATGGTTCAAACTCAGACCACCCTCATGGTTCAAACTCAGACCACCCTGATGGCTCAAACTCAGACCACCCTGATGGCTCAAACTCTGCCACCCTGATGGCTCAAACTCAGACCACCCTGATGGCTCAAACTCAGACCATCCTGTTGACTCGACCTCAGACCACCCTGATGGCTCGAACTCTGCCACCCAAAATTGTGGCCATGTGTACATGAACTTCCCATAGGGATTGTAACATACTTGTCAGCCAGGACGATGCGTGTCTTCGTGACGTTCTCGATGGTGAATCGCGTTCGACCGCCTTTCCCAGCTAACCGTCCAATCGCTCGTCCCAGATGATCGCCCTTGAGAGGTTTCACTGAAAACGGAAGACCGGGATGTCATGGAGGTTTGAGAAAGCCAAGAAAACTTCCCGTTTGTACAGACATACCATCGGTCACTTCGAAAGATTCCATAAAGAGATCGTCCAGTCGAATTAATGCCATTGCGTCCTATGAGCACAAAAAACATCCATAAGATCACAGCGGGAAGTGAGGGGTCCGGATTCGGGCAATGGCCCACTAGCCCCGCCCCTTTCCCCTCAAGTAAACAAACACTTCTCCCCGTACATCGACATCAAATCCCAAAACGAAGGCCTTGATGAAGTCCGCACCTTTCTGCAGTGCCCCGATATCGGCAGTTTCCGGACTGGGCTGTTGGAAAATACAAAGCACGAGCGAATCAGACATCGCGAAGGCTGGGAAATCAGCCAGCGACCTCGGTGACGAACCCGCAATTCGACATTCCGGCTCTTTAAGTTGAACCGCATCTGCAGCTTCAAATGTTCCACCACCGGCGCGAACAACTTTGTCCAGTTGTTTTTCAGGGGAGTGTAACGGTTGGCCGGCACAGGGATCTTTCGCATATCCGTTTCGCCGGCCTACTCACGGAGAAAAGTTAACTTGAAATTGGGAAACAGTTTAGGAAATCTTGAAAAAAAGTCCTTACCAGTTTAGCTTTCTTTGGCGCGACCACCTTCTCCAGTACAATGTCCACGTCCATGGCGGAGCTCTGAGTGTTGTGACGCTTTCTTTTGCGGTTTCGTTTGTGCGGTCCAGGGGCAGCCGCGGTTGCGGGAACATGGTTGGCGGAGAGGTTTGCTGCGGAGGAAGAGGAAGAAAATGGCTGCACGCTGATCGGGACCGGCTCCAAATCCGGCAGATCCATGTCCTCCATGTCTGTGTCTGCGTGCGATGATTTGAAACTGAAATTAGAAGGCCTTTTCTATCAAAGTCACAATGGAAAGTAGTGCGAAAACGTTGAGGAAAACGGCGAAAAAATGATGTGAAAATAAACCGTCAAGGAATAAGCGAATTTTGATGAAGCAACCGCAACAGCTGATTATTTTTACTATAGAGCTTGTGGTCAAAACATCAATCAAACTGAAGAAATCAAAATACCTTTCTTCAGCTCCCACTCATACACGGACATGAACTAGGCTCTGCGCCTACGTGAAAGAATATAGCTTTTTTGCACGTAAAATCTCGAGCCTTAACTGAAAATATAATTTTTTTAAATTTAGATAGCATTTTGGTTATTTTACCAAAAAACTTTAACTACCGCAAGATTTGCGGCGAAAGCTAAATGATGATCAAACTTTCCGATATTTATCGCCTACCGGTAATACTATTCCAACTAGTTCATCTTGTTTACAAGTCTAACACCACGTGATTAAATAGAGCCATTTCGTCGATTGATCGGAGCAATTATTCTGGGATGAGTTTGCTGAACTTGGAACTCCAGTCTCGAGCGAACCGATTGAACCACAGCATGCGTGGATTTCACTTCATTTTGCGGCTTCCGAAAGTTTTCTCTCGTGCGAGGAGGTCTCCGTGAATTTCTGCCGTTTTCACCAGACCGTTATCCCATCCCCCGGCAGCATCATGGTGAAGATTATGAAGGGTGGTAAGGTGGTGCTGATCCTCAGCGGGAAGTACGCCGGTCGCAAGGCTGTTGTCATTAAGGTAAAGGGGAAGATGTTTTTTGGTTGAGAAAGGAGAAAAGGTCTTTGACGTTAAGGTGGAATGGATGGGTCGACGGTGTGTGCTTTTTCCCATTTACAGAACTACGATGAGGGCAGTGGAGATAAGCAGTACGGACACGCTTTGGTGGCCGGAATCGACCGCTACCCCCGGAAAGTGACCAAGACGATGGGCAAGAAGAAGATCGCCAAGCGGTCCCGGATTAAGCCCTTCGTCAAAGTTGTCAACTACAATCATGTCATGCCCACCAGGTTTGTGGGATGCTCTAAGAGAGGTGCTGTTGAAAAGCCGAAGCTCGTGTAGTTCACACGATTTAGAATGATGTTGCCGTATTCGGTCTGGTCTGTACTTCAATATTTGCCTTCGATCAATTGATTGATTAGCTGATTTAATATTTTAGTATTTCGTCGGTCGATTGATTGATTGATTGATTGAATGATTGATTGTAATATTGCTTTGATTGCGCTTTCAGTGGAGCCGTGTTCGTTCATCGCAACGCAGGATCACGAGCCTGCTTTTCTTCCCTTGTGGATTTTTTGAGAAAACAATTATGATAGAAGAGAAATTAATATACATCACGAGTTTGGAAGGTGTCATTTGATTGACTGACTTTCTTCTTTCCACTTTTTAACGGTACCGCCGCAGCGCTTATGAATTTGCGTTTAGAGACGGATTTTCTCAATCTTTTTTAGTTTATTTGAGTAAGCAGGCAGGTGGCCTTTATTATCTCGTCGGTGTTGGTAAATTACTTGTTGATAGATTGATTGATTGATTTATTTTTCTTGATTGATTGGTTGATAGATTGATTGATTGATCCGGCAGCATATTCCAAGTCGATGAGTTCCAATAAGTTCATGTCCGTTGTTTCTTTCTCTTTAGATATTCCGTAGACATTGCCTTCGAGAAGAACGTGGTAAACCGGGACGCCTTCCGCGACCAGGCCCTGCGACGGAAAGCCCGCTCGGAAGTGCGGAAGAAGTTCGAGGAGCGCTATAAGACCGGAAAGAACAAATGGTTCTTCACCAAGCTCAGATTTTAGACGACTTTCTTTCACATCCTTTTTTTCGCACTGATTCTGGCCATCCGAACTGTTTTTACGCGTTCACTGTTCATGATGGAATTCTATCTGGTGTCGGGGAGTGGACAGTAAAAACGGTTGTCGAAACTTCCCGCACTTCCTTCCCGCAGTTCCTTCCCGCACATTCTTCTTGCACTTCCTTCCCGCACATCCTTCCCGCACTTCCTTCCTGCAGTTTAGCACTCTCGAAGACCTTACCATCAGTTCTCATGAGAAAGGAGAAATCCAGCCCGTTTCGGCGTTACACTAACCGGGCATGCGAGATCAATCAACGCTAGACCAATTGCTTTCTTTTATGTGTTGATTAATTAAATAATAAATATTTTGAAGTTTTGAATTATTAAATTTTTTCTTCTTCATAAAATTTAACCGAAGCTGGAAAACACACTTCATTTTGTACAATTATCCAAGTGTTTTAAAAACATTTTTTATATAGATATATAACTTTACGATGAATTCAAGTTTATATTGTGTTCAAGTTTGTTGGTGAACTTGGAACTCGTTCGGGGCTCATAAACAATAGAAGAGAGCCAAGGAAACAACCTTAAGCAACCTTTCGCTACCTGCACACGTGGCCACAATTTTGGGTGGCAGGGTGGCAATTTTGGGTGGCAGACTTAAAACTAAAAAGGGTGGTCAGAGTTCGAGCCGATCGAGAATTAAGTTACCGCGCGTACGCGCTCTTGACCACAGTTGATCATGCAGCCTTACTTGATTGATCGATTGATTGAACGTGTTTATTCTGGCGGAATTTAGAGCAGCTTGCTCAATCTAATTTTTCCGCTGGACCGGGCATTAAATCAACGATTCAGGAGAAAGCAGAGGCAAGTTCTAGCCAAGAGTGGTTCAAACTCGGACCACTCTGATGGCTCCAATTCTGCCACCCAAAATTGTGGCCATGTGTGTACACAACCTTTTCCGGAGGATTATTTTTTATATACTTTTGGTTGCGATAGTGGTCAGGAGACTTAGTAGAAGATATACAGAAATTATACTGGGTTTTATGGGATCATAACGTGAGAACTGATCAATTGCGTGTGGTCTGGGTTTTGTCATCGATCAGATGATCACCAAAGTCGGTTGCCCGAGATTCGGGAGCTCGGCCGCCCACTCTAGGAATTTGTTCTAGATAGACCGCGCCTATAAAACTGTCCAGAGAGCTTCGCAGTCGACTTGGAGCCAACCGAATTGTTGCAGGATTCTGATTGAGGACCAAGGCCGGGAAGAGGTTTTGACCATAGCAATTGATAGTAAAAAAGGTTGTGCGGGTTGCGAGCATAGCGAAAGGTTGTGAGCAAAGCCCTCACCTAAACAATTTTACTGTTCCTGTCAGGTCAGATCAGTTCAGCGGACCGATGGACTTCTGATGAGCGAAATAATCAACAGGGACGTCCCCTCAAACCGGACGGGTCGTTCAATCCAACCAATCAACCGGACCCTCACACTGACTCAGGAGTGAAAGCCGATTAACCACGGATCTTCACTGCTTTTTAATTCACCACCACGGACCTTCATCATGCAGGGTCGTCCAAAATCCAATAAAATTTCAAATAGAACAGAAACATCCAAGACGAACTAATGACTAAGGAAACGGACTGCAATCTGCGGTCCTCAGATGAATCGAGGCGGATGAAGCACTGGGTGCTCCCGTTAACAATTCGTCATAAACACACACGTTAAGAAGGCAGCTTTCGTCTTGAAAGCCAAAAACAAAACGGAAGGCAAAATTAATTAAACAACTTGAGCGCGTCAATCTCCTCTTCCGAGGGTCGCCAGGCCAGCGCGTCCGGCACTGGACGCTTCTCCTTCAGCATGGCCCGCGCCTCCGCTAGACTCTTCCGGTGCTTCTTAATGTAGTGTCCCAGCAGTCGCGACTCGCGGTGATAGCGGAACGAGCAGGCCCGCACCGCACACCGCTTCACGGACTTTTTGATCGCTTCCAAGCGACACTTCCGGTAGTGAAGCAACATGCCGGCAAGGGATGTCTCCACGTGGCCGCAGTCCGGTACTTCGCATTGCGCGTAGCCCAGCACGTCGAGCGAACGCCGCCACAGGGAGTTGAGGCGGGCGAACTGTACGGTGGGACGGAAACCGATCATCCGGTCGAGTTGGCCGTTTTTTCGGTCACGGCCAGTTTTATCCCCCCGACCGGGTTCCTCATCCTCATCGGCCTCGGAATCGACACATTCCACTTCTTCCTCGTTGTCACCGTCTCCTTCGATGTCGGCCTCGTCGTCAGTGCCGTCCGAGGGCTGATATTTGTCTTCATCGTCTTCATAGTCTTCCAGTTCGTCCTTTTCCTCGTCTTCGGCGGGGCGGAAATTCTTCAGAGCCCTGCATGAACACAAATTCGACCATCACATTTTCTGTCTGTCTGTCTGTCTGTCTGTCTGTCTGTCTGTGTGTCTGTCTGTGTGTCTGTCTGTTTGTCTGTGTGTCTGTCGGTCGGTCGGTCGGTCTGTCTGTCTGTCTGTCTGTCTGCCGAAGTGTCTGCCCGCCTGTCAATTCCGCCAGTCTGTAATCTACTTCAGACAACACTTACGCTACAGCGCTTTTTCGCTTAGGTCGTCGGCCGCCTTCCTCGCCGGTTGGTTCGTTCTTTACTTCTAATTCTGCCTCAGTCGAAGTGGTCGCAACCTTCGGTTCGGGCGCATCTTGTTTAGCATCCCGCCAGCTCACCTCCTCGATCACGCGTTCGTGCTCTCGCTGATGCTGCCGGAAGCAGGCGGAGGAGATCATGCGCTGGCAGTGCTTACACAGCAGTCGCTCCACCTTAACGCCGCAGATTTTTTCGTGATATATCATGGCGGTTGTGGAGTTGAGCGTTTTCCGACAGTCCAACACCTGACAGCGTAGTTTGCACTTTTTGTGCTTTATTGTGAAAGTCCAGCGCTAAAATGTAAGTCAAATGAGCCCCCAGACAGACAAAAAAGACAGGCAGACAGAGAAATGGCTGGACAGACCTGATAGACAGCCGGACAGAATGACCAACAAATACAAAAACAGGTTAAAAAATGAAATACAGATACGGACAAACGGTTATGAAGACATCATAACAATTATCAGACAGACAGGCAAACGGTTACGTGAACAGACATATCGGTTAGCTTAAAAGTCAGACGGACAAATAATCAGACAGACAAACAGACAGGCAGATAGATAGGCAGACAGAAAGTCAAACGAGCAGGCAGGCAGACAGGCAGACAATCAAACGAGCAGGCAGACAGGCAGACAGGCAGGCAGACAGAGTGACAGGCAGAGTGACAGGCAGATGAACTAAAAGGCAAGAAGATAGAGACAAAGAAGTACGAATGCAGGCACGCAACCAAGCTATACGCAGCAAATCGGCAGATAGACAGGCAACTGAATGAACCATACATTTCTCTTTTCTTTCTCTGGCAGGGTGGCCTGCTCAACGGCCAAGAGACCGTTGTGGAATCGGTAGAAGTGCTCCATCCCTGCCGGTTTATTCTCACAGCGTGTACAGATGTTCGGCTCGCCAGTCGGATCATTTCGTCGTGCGGTCAACGCGGTCTTCGCCAGCTTCGGTGACCGAAGGACCTTTTTCATCGGCCGATTCCCCAACGGCACTTCATCGACCGCATCGAACACCCCATTCTTCTCTGCTTCGCTGGTTGCGACAGCGTCCGCCGGAGCCAATTCGTTCACGAGCGGGTTCACCTCCTCCGGCTCGGGGTCCGACGTCATGGAAGTGAAGGACCTGGCCGGCCTTCCCCTCTTTCTCATGGCTGTGGCTTCGATCTTCCGTCTTTTTGCCCGTCGAACCGTCCGACTCTCCGGACCGCGCATGGCTGACTGATGCCTCCCAGTCTTCCCGGTCTTTGTCAGGTCTTCCTCGGCATCATCGGCAGAAACAATGCCTTGGCCCGCGGGGACCTCAGCGGAGGCGGAGGCGGAGAAATGGACAGTCGCGGTTTTCACCCGGCCGCTCCGTCGCGGGTCCTCTTTGACAGTGCCTTCTTCTTGCTCCTCGTCAACCTGAAACAAGACAAACCAACCAAACGAATGTACAGTGTAAGAGTGCAGTGATTTAAAATAGACCGCTGGTCACGTGATGATTTTTAATTTATTTATAATGAACAAAATTGGTACTGAACGAGTCAGACAATCAATCAATCAATCCACGAAAACAATCAAAACAAAAATTATGCAATCGATCAATCAACCGTATGGAAACACAGAAAATACCGAACGCAATTGGAAAACAACATCTATCGCGAGCTCATCGGGCGCTCATCGCACACACCCTTTGAATGACTGACTAAAATGAACACTTACGGAGGCTTCCGAAACTCCGACAGGCCGAGAATCCACATTTCGCGTACGATGGGAGCGTCCTCGTTGCAACTGAACTTGGGCAGGGTTTTCTTTCGCTGCCGTCGGGGGGACCGTTCCTTTCACATCTACCGCTAGCGTAACAAGTTTCTTCCCACGTTTCAGCGTCGTCGATGGAGTGGTCGTCGATTTCCCCTTTCCCAGGGCTGCTGTGGGTTTCGCGACGGAAGCAACAACGACTTCGGGAGATTTGACTGCCGCGGATGGTGTCAAAGGAATTGGTGTGGATCCGTCCGGTAGTTTTCCCCTTCTGCGAGTCTGCATGATGCTATTCAATTTCCAAAACTGAAGGAAAAAATTGGAAGCAAAGGGAAAAAGCTTGAGTTCTATTCAATCTGGCAGGAGTGCGTCAGAAAATCTCATCTCAGGAAGTTTTTTTCCTTCTGGAACTGCAATTGGAATTGGAATTGCATGTGTGAAATTGGAATCGCACGTGTGGAATTGTTGGAGTGGATTGAAATGTGGAACTGGAACTGCAGTCAATTTCCAATGCTGCTACAGTACCTACGTATGTGACTAAAATGCTGATACGGCCGAGTCAAGAAATGTAACTTGGCCATTGCGCCAGGAGATGCATGGAACGAGTTAAATGGCTTGGCTCGCTGAGCCAAGCATTCTGTTCGCGTGTGTACACCTACAGTGTTCTCAAAGAACATACAGGGATTTGTTGATTGATTGATTTGCCGATCGTTTTTTGTGTTCCCTGGAGTTTTCCCTTTCATCAGCTCAAGTTTTCACCGGCAATTATTCCTTTCACGATATTTTGACATCGTTTTATTCCGTGCGACTCATGCGTTGCATCTGCCATAAGCAAAATGCTCCCGCTTCGTGTGCTTCGGCTCCGTGGAGCCACGTGCCACAAGCTCCGTGCAAGCCTTCTTCATCGTGGAAGCTTCCCCAAGATTTTTTCTCAAATCGGTACTGCTGCGACCGCCGCCCAACCGACGAAGAAGAATTCTATTCCGGCGGATTACATAGAACCGTTATCGGCGCTGTTCGTGTCCGGCGTGAGCGGTAGGTACGGCAAATTCGTCGTCGATCCGTGCATTGATTTCAACGAAATCCTCAACAGTCCTCCGGACGAATTTCCGGCTGATCTGACCGCTCGGAATCGCTCGGACGACCTCGCACACCTGCGGAAACGATCGTCCGAACTGGAGGCCTTGGGGGTGCTTCGAGATGAGCTTGAAGCCAAGCGACGGGGCAAAGTTTCGGGGATGTCAATAGAATCTGAGGAGGAACATCTGCAAGAAATCCGCCGATCGAAAGATGAGCTGAAGAAAGTGATGGCACTCATTGCGGAGATTGAAGCGGACACGGTGCTGGAACTGTTGCGGCTGCCTGTCCCGTTGCACGATAGTGCGCCTCGCAGCAGCACGGATCTGACCTTGATTCAAGGTACGGTTGATATTGGTAAATGGTTTGAAGATTTAACCTGAATACTATATGATTGATTGATGGATTGATTTGAGTCTGGTTTTTATACTTCACACGTGGCAAAAACCTTGTGCTAACCGAATTAAGCCATTACACTCGTTGCATCGGGCAGTTATATACAGCCCCGAGTTGAAGTGCTTAACTCGGTCAGCGCAGGTTTTTGCTACGTGTGTAGTACTGTACTTGGTTGCTTTTAGTTGCACACCTCACTGATGTGTCGCCTATAGTTTTGAGACATTTGTAAATAAAATGAATTATCCTTATGTTTATTTTGTAAAATTAATTTCCTGATTTCAAGTGAAGATGTTGCAATAGCTAAGCGAAGTTTCCTATCGCTATTTTAATTGCAGTAAAATTTAAATTCATTTATTTAATTAATAAATTGTTTATTATTAACTCAACTGGAAAAAACTGTTTGATTAGAATTCTCGGTGGTGGGGATGGATCCCGTCAACCGTTGCAAGGGAGGACCGGCGGATGAAGACCGGCGATGGACGGAACTGGTGGAGTTCACGGAGGACGCACCGCGTGGATACTTTCTCCGCGGCGACCTGGCTGAAATGGAACTGGAAGTGATCGCTAAAGCGCAGAACTTTCTAGACTCCCACTCTTTCCTTCTCATCTCCGGTCCGCACCTCTTTCAAGCGGCCATCATGGAAGGCGTCGGTGAGGACCTCCGATCGCCCGACCAATTGGACGCCTTCATCGTGCATACCGAAGACAGCCATGGGTCGCCGTTCCGCTCGATGTACCTCGCCAACAGTCCACTGGTCAATTTCGCAGCCTACCTCACCAATTGCCAGGTTGGTACTTAATTCGGTTACAGTGACAACTCGGTCCATAAAGTCCACAAAGGAGGTCGCTGAGAACAATTAAGAACAATTAAGAACAATTGAGAGTTGTAAGGAGACTGAGTTCTCACCCGCACGGATGGGTTAGGGACATCTCGGTTTTAGGGAGCTGCCTTTATGGTGTGTCCCTTTCCCATGCTCAAGCAGTGACATCTCGGGTCCAAACTTGACTATTTTATTGAGTGAACTTTTAATTAGATTTTAAATTTTATTTGAAGGCAGTTCAAGCACAAACCTGACACTCAAGATGAACTCTTGGAGAACAGATCTCAAGTTAAATATTAGTGAACGAACCGAACTTGATTAAGAATCATTTATATTAATTCAGCAAAAAAAGCGATTTTGAATCGGTTTCGAAATCATTGCCAGAAGTCAAAGCTGAAAATGAATCTAAAATACACTGGCAGCGAAATTTAAGTCAATTAAAAAAACGATATTGCAAATTAGTGTTGTTTTTTTGGGAAATTTTGAATTAGTGTTTAGATTGAAAGTTATTCAATTAACACTAAAATCGATTTAAAATGCCATTCTAATGTTTAAATATAAATTTAATTTCAAAGCAGCGCGTGACGGCACGATTTATTTGAAATTAAATCTAAGGTGCTAAATTTGAAATTAAATTTAAAAATTTAAAATTTATCGCCGCGCTGCCAAGTGTCTGCTTGATATTATTTAATTGAAAGATTTATGGGGAGGAGCAGCAAATGTGGAAACAGTAAGCGGAAACTCGTGTGAATCTTAATCTGAACAATTGTTTTGGCAGGTCCGACTGACGGCTCTCCCGTTGCGGTTACAAAGCTCCGGCCGGATTTACCGCCCTCGTCGGGGCGTCCCGGACGAGAACCGGCGCTTCCGGCTGTTCTACCCGAGCCAAACGCACTGCGTTTCCTTCTGCAGCGCCTTCTCCTCCGACGAGTCCCTCAACCCGGTCACTTCGATCGACATCCTCATCAAAGAGGCCCTTGAATGTTTCCAACAGTTCTACACGCAGTTCGGCATACCGTTCCGCATCAAGAACAAGGCGGCCTGTTTCCTGCGGTCGTCGGAGGCGTTCCGCCTGGACGTGGAGGTGTGGCTGCCCAGCCTGGGCGCGTGGATCGAGTGCGGCCACGCGGCGTTCCATGCGGATTACGTGAGCCGACGGTTGCGGTGTCATGTGGGCATGGTGGATGAGGGGCGCTTCCTCTCGCTGGTGCAGGGCTCGCTGGTCGAGCTGACGCCCTTCCTGGCGGCCTACCTGGAGCACTATGCGTCTGGGCCGCCGGATCGATTGGCGTGATGCACGTCGGATGTGGAAAGTCTCGCCCAGAGGGCAAAAGCTGCAGTCGTAATGTGAGGGTTCTTTATGGGTGTCGAATTGGCGGTTTGTATATTGTAAAGTAGTTGCGAGATCACGAACTCCGGAGTTTAGCGATTTTAAATTTAAACTGTTGAGTTGTCATCAGTTTAAGCGGTGGAATTTCCCGGGAAAAAACTTTATGCGCAGGAGTTTGCCTGTTTTTGGATATCACTATAACATCACTGCTCTATCCGTCATCAAGGGCAGAAATGCTGGACATGGTTTGGTTTGGCTTTAATCACACATTCCAATAGCTTAGCAGAGCCAACCCTTACAGGAAGTGTTGAAAATTGGGTGGCAAGAGCCAGAAAAGAGAAAGGCGGAAGATACAGGGAATTCAGACGAATTTCGAAACAATTGGCGGATCCACGTTTTGCCTGAACCCAGTCGAAGGATTGGACGTGTAGCGATTCACTGAAACGGAGAAAGCTGTTTTGAGTTAACACCGTCTCATAATTACATTGCGGGTCGTTCAAAAGAGGAAGATACTGTATGTAGACAAAAAACGACTTTACCGCTCCCAATCAGGCAGAGCTCGCGGGTCGTCCAACTGGATAGACAGTGAACTGCTTCTGGCCGACTGCAGTCTGACTCCCGGTGTTGACATAAATTACACATTACTCAATATACCCAAACCCAATCACCAGGGACTCGCTCAGGGTTTCACAAGTTGGAACCAGGATCCTTTGTGGTGAGGCGAGGAGGTGAACACCGAGGCAGAATGCATTTTTTTCGTTCAAAATTCAACCTAGAATTTGACTTATAATCCCTGACTATTTTACATAAAACTACTTAACATTTGTTGGGTTGTGGGTGTCTGATTTCCGAGGCCCCCGGGTTCCAAAACAATTTCTAAACCTCAGTTTTTCTAACAAATGTGTGATTTTTGGGGTCCAATATACGCGCCCCAGTAATAACTGCAAATGGGAGGTTTGAAAACGTTCAAGTATGGTCTTAATGTAATAGAAAAATTGAAAGTTCGATTCTGAAAACGTTTTGAAATCCCGGAAGGCTTTGGAAATCAGAAACTCCTACACCCC
>LRSR01007981.1:0-11297 GCA_001579985.1 Hypsibius dujardini
TGTCTGTCTGTCTGTCTGTCTGTCTGTCTGTCTGTCTGTCTGTCTGTCTGTCTGTCTGTCTGTCTGCTATCTGTTAGTTTGTCTGTCTACCTGCCTATCTGTCTATCAGTTTGTCTGGTAAACTTACTAAAGTAGCTTTTCCAAAAGGCCCGCTGGTTCATAAATTGCAGCAGTTTCTTCGAGAAACAGCCGACATGCGCGAAGGCCGCCAAGAGCTCGACCATCTTGGACGGGTAGGCCGCGACATCGGCCACGCGGATAGACCGCTCACACTCCCGCAGCAAGACCAGGGAGAAGTCCTGGCCCTCAATTACCGGCCAGAAGCTGAAGAAGCTGCAAATGTTGGCGATCTTTGCCAGTTCCTTCAGCCGCACATCCGGCATGGAGGTGAGCACTTTCTGACAGACTCGGAAGAGAAAGTCCTCGTCCGCCTGCAGGGTCATCTCCATGATGCCGCACAAATGGCCCAGCGCCGGGAGGCCCAGTGCGGCGATCTGGGTCTTGCATTTCTGCAGCAACCGCTGCAGTGGTTCGTGCATCGCAGGCTGGGCGTAGCGATTGAAGAATTTGGCGAACAACGCGATCGCAACATCATCCGGCGCACCTGACAAAAAACAACACACCAGGATGTTGAAATTAATTTAATTTTTACTCTCACAAATAAGACACACATTTTACCATATCCTTTATAAGGATCCGATATCCCGGCTGGTGTTCTTTAGATTAATTTAAAATATGATTTAAAATGCCCAAAAACATTTTATCCTCATACCAAATTAATTTCAATTTAACTTCAGACCAGTTTTGGATGTGAATTTACTTTTAATTAAATTTAAATTCCAGCTTGTTTAACATCAATTTTGAATCCAATTCAAAAATTGTAACCGGAAGACACATTAAAATTAATGTCTCAGTTTAAATTTATTAGAGTTTTGCCATCAACGTTGATTGATTGGTGAGCTAAAATATCGTAGCAGCTATCGTCAATCAATCAATCAATCGTAGATGAATGATTGCAGCAGCTATAATCAATCAATCAATCAATTAATTAGTCGTAGATGAATGATTGTAGCAATCAATCAATCAATCAATCAGTCGTAGATATTGAAGATGATCTACTGCAATCAATCAATCAGTCGTAGATGAATGATTGTAGCAGCTATCATCAATCAATCAATCAATCAATCAATCAATCAATCGTAGATGTTGAAGATGATCTACTGCGTTGAGACTAATCTACAAGACTGATCCCGGCCCAACCTTCAAACTCCACTGCAAGCAGGCGAGAGAGTATTTTCTCAATGAAATCCAAACTCGGCGTGGTTTGGGTCTTGAAGAAGGCTGCGCAGATGACCGCCAGCTCCGGCAGCGAGAGGGACGCGACATGCGGCGACAAGGCGCGTTCCGCCTGCAGCAGCAAGCCCGGCTCCGCTTTTCGCTGAAGCGCGACCGCAAAAAGCAGCCGGACCACCTCGTGCGGTGGCAGTTGGTCCAAGGACCCGCGCGCCAGTGTGCCGATCAAGTGGCTGGGGAAAGCCGCCAGGCGAGAGCAGGCGGAGAGGAACCACAAGTCCGAGAGGAGAAACGCCTCTTCTCGCGACAATTGCGGGAGGATCCGGATGCAGGCGGCGTCGATGGCCGATCGGAAGGCGTGCGATGCCGGAAAGTCGTGCGGGAGGTTGTCAAAGTGGAACCGATGGAAGGCTTGCAGAAGATTGCGCACGTCGGTGAAAGTGAGATCATTACTTGACTCCAGCCGCAGCGTGAGATGTTGTGCAAAGGACTAAACAAGTAAGCGAAAAATATCCATCAATTAAATAATTACTAAAACTCACGATCATCGATCAATCAATCAAGCGTCTAGAACAATCACTCACGAACAGCTTTGACAATTCATCAATCAATCAAGCGACTAGAACAATCACTCACGAACACCTTTGACAATTCATCAATCAATCAAGCGACTAGAACAATCTCTCACGAACACCTTTGACAATTCATCAATCAATCAATCAAGCGACTAGAACAATCACCCACGAACAGCTTTGACAATTCATCAATCAATCAATCAAGCTATTAGAACAATCACCCACGAACAGCGTTGACAATTCATCAATCAACCAATTACCGCAATATGACAAACCTCAAACGCCCGACCTTCCATCAATCTGCCGCGCGCAATCGACGCCAAACAGGAAACATCGGAGACCAACTGAACGACCGCTTTCAAATCCTTCAGCTGATCCGCACAGCACATCTGCTCATGCAAGGACTTGGCCATCGAGGCCGGCAGGGAGACCTGAAGGGAAGCCACTCCGAACGTCTTCCCATACTGCGGCGCTTTCATCAGACCCTGCCGCAGACCAATGTTCTCCGTTTCCACAAACTGTTTCCGACCCCGAGTCCGGGAAGGGTCCAAGACACGCTGCAACAGCGAGGGCACATCGATTGCGACTGCGTCGGAGTTGTTGCTGTTGAGCGATAATTGCCGATCTTCTGCGGCGACATGTTTTTGGTCCGCGAACGGAAACGTCGGCTGCCACTGCGCTTGTGTAAAATGTCGGATGGGAAATAACCGGGGAATTAGCTGGCCAGCAGATCGCCCTGTCGAACAGGAGGATCAGATCAACACTTTCAACGATAACATGCGATTTCAGTTAAATCTATTGATTGATTGATCGATTGATTGAAAGAAAATAAATGACTGCCAAAGCGTGAAGTTGATTGCTGGATTGGTTGATCAGATTGTTAATGAAGGGGGAAACTCACTCTGAAGGAAAATTCGCGACAAGAGTTTCGACGAGCGGCACGCCGCTTGGCGCATCATATTTCCCAATCCAGAATTACTCCAGAAACGACAGACGAACAAGCGAAAAAGGATAATGACAAGATGCAGTGTATTTTTTTGAGTTAAAATTTGCAAGACTTTAGGTTTTTGGTATGCCGAATGGGCCAACACATAAATGATGAATTGTTATGAAGACCCGTTTGTGGAGCCAGAAATTATACAAAGTTTGACTCTGTCGATCTGTCTTTTTGTCTGTCTGTTTGTTTGTCTGTTTGTTTGTCTGCCTGCCTGCCTGTCTGTCTGTCTGTCTGTCTGTTTGTCTGCCTATCTGCCTTTCTGTCTGTCTGTCTGTCCGTCTGTCCGTTTGTCTGTTTGTCTGTCTATCTGTCTGTCTGCCTGCCTGCCTGCCTGCCTGCCAGTTTGTTTGGATCTCTGTTTCTGTCTCTGCCCCCCTCCCTCCAATAGCTTGCCCATTATTTCAATTACAATCGTAACTGAGAAAATACATTCGCTTGTTGCCTGGAAATGAATATTTTGGCGTAATTCAAGCGATACTGTTCTATATGCACAAATGATTTTCGAAACTCGATCTGCTCAATATGGTGAAAAATATTCAGAAATCCGATAAACGGAAAGCAAAAGTAGGTACGCATTTTACTACGAATTAGGTACGCTTTCTTTGCTCACTACCAGGTTGACGTATATCGATAATTCTCTTACCCACCTAAAAAAACAGGGGCAGCACCTATCGCAGTTTTGTCTGTCGCTCCTTTACCAACTCCCACCAAGCAACAACATCGCGATGCAGAACAGAAAATTGAGCAAGGCAAGGCTTTAGTCAAGCAAACGAAATCGGAGCTCACCGGATTCGGTTTGTGCGAGTTCGTTCCGAAGCGGACATGGGTGGTCGGAGAGTCGTATGTCCATCCGGAGTGGTATCTTCGTCAGGAAGCCCGGAAAGGTACAAAGGAGCGTGTTCGGCCGTGGCAGACCACAGGTGCTCTTCAACACTGGCGAGCGAAGGATCAGAATGCGGAGCTGATGAAGAAGACCAGTTCGGACCTCGGATTCGAGGACTTGAACGACGAAAAACTAGACGATGTCAAACAATTTGATTTCGATGCGGCGGAGCGGGAATTGCTGAAGTCAAAGGAAAGGAGGAAAACGAAGCAATCAGAGAAAGATCCTTATTTGCAGTTTCACACTGCTTTTGTAAATGGTCCGCCGACTGAAGACCCTCACTGCTATTACAAGGTACATTCATCAGACACAGACACAGACACGGACACAGACACAGACACAGACACAGACACAGACACAGACACAGACACAGACACAGACACAGACACAGATTGCATATTATCCTCATTCTTCAGAGACCAAAGATGGTGAACCCACAAGCCAAGCCGGATTCCGACACCGAAAACCCCGATGAAGTTCTTGGATTTCGGGAGTCCGTTCCTGTAACCCTAAAAGCCGTGATGGTGGACGGTAAATCCGCAGCCTTCCTCGCCTGCAGTTTCAACGGCAAAGCCGACCGGACATCGTCCGACATCTTCGCCATGTTCCAGGTCGCCCTCGCCGACAGTAAAACCCTTCTCCCACACAGGGCATTCCGCATCGTGCCGCCGAAAGGCGTCAAGTGGACCGTCATCTACGACAAAAACCTCCCTCGAAATACCGGCACGGCAGAAAGGAAACACCCGGGAAAGACGACGAAAGCTAAGAAACCAGTAACGGCCGATCAACCCCAATCGGAGGCTCCTGAAGTCCCCCCAAAGGCAGTCGGAAGACCCTTAATGGCAGTCGGAAGACCCTTAAAGTCGGAAGCAGTCGGAAGCAAAACAAAGCTTGTCTCGCCGAGCAGTCAAAATACCGTTTACCGCAACATCAGCTTCGGTGATCCCTCCGAACCTCTTGCCATGTCGGAGGACCTTCTCGCATTAACCGAGCTCCCGCCGGGCGATCGCGATTTCATCGTGTCCGAAATTCAGACCAACGAAACGACTAACGCACGGGAAGCCCGTGAGGTCCAGCATTGGAGTGCTTTATCGCGGAGTTTATGGCGTCGAAAACGGGAGCGCAGATTGGTCAGTCAATATTTCCGTGAAGCGCGAACGAGGTCTTCGGCAACGCCCAGACAGCTCTCCGCCGTGTCTGTCAAGCCAAAGTCTGGCCGTAATGAGGTGAAATCGACCGACGGCAGCAGGGGTAAAGCGATGAGGAATATCGATGAAGACGACGAACTTCACAACGCCAGTTTGTCATTAGACACACACACATAACCACAATTTTGGGTGGCAAACTTTAAGCCAAAAAGAGTGGTCCGAGTTCGAGCTGAATTAAGTTACCGCGCGCACTCGCTCTTGACCACAACTGACCATGCAGCCTTTACTCACTTAATCGATTGATTGACTCAAACTCAGACCACGCTGATGGCTCAAACTCAGACCACCCTGATGGCTCAAACTCAGACCACCCTGATGGCTCAAACCAGACCACGCTGATGGCTCAAACTCAGACCACCCTGATGGCTCCAACTCAGACCACCCTGATGGCTCCAACTCAGACCACCCTGATGGCTCAAACTCAGACCACCCTAATGGCTCAAACTCAGACCACCCTCATGGCTCAAACTCAAACCACCCTCATGGCTCAAACTCAGACCACCCTGATGGCTCAAACTCAGACCACGCTGATGGTTCAAACTCTGCCACTCAAAATTGTGGCCATGTGTGTATATCGATCGAGGACAGCGAGACGGACGGTCGACAAGTTTCGCACGGTTTCCTACGGCAAATCTCCTCGAAGAACTTGGCGAGACGGACGGCAGCTGCAGCTGCAAACTCTTCTGCAACCGAGAAGCCGGTGCCTTCGACTGCGTTCCAGTCGCTGTCACGCGCGCAGATCGCGGTGAAGGTGACGAAAGATCGTGATCGTAAAAGAGTGAAAAAGACCCATCAAAATAAGGAAGAATTGTTGTCCGATTGTACGAACGATAAAGGTAAGGCTGGTATAACCGGAGCATTAAGCTAAATCAATGTCACACCAAATCGAAACTTTTATTAGATAATGTAACAATTTTAATTTTTGAATTTTAATTTCTGAAAACAACTAAACTAAATGTTTCATCTCAAAATTAATAGATTTTTCGTTTTTTTTTAATCAACCAAAAACTACCTACGAACAGTAAGGACACCTATACGCAAACGCGTGAAATGGGAAAGAATTTAACATTGATTTCTAATTTCGAATAAAATCAAAACTAATTGTCTTTTGTTACTAAAATAAACCGAACAAAATATCTTTGATAACTAAATTTTAAGCTGATTCAGAAATTAATAGCCATTACCATTGACAAGCTTTTTTCCACCCTTAGATGAAAGTGATGATTGGGAATGGGTTGAAAACGAACGTCCGAAGCGCTGCGGCGGTCGCCGGTTGGAAATGAAAACGGCCACGAAAAAGGGCGTTTCTTTTGGGAAGAAATCCCTCTTCTCCGATAGTTTCGCTTTGCCGAACGATTACATCCAGGATTTCTCCGCGAAGGTCGACCACCTGGGGCTATTTAACGTGGAGAAACTGAGAAAGGATTTCGCTGACCGACAGTCGGTGTCATTTCGGGGGCTCAAGGTCCAGGGTAGAGCGAAACGTCGGGGAAGTGAAATGAAAACGGCGGATGTTGCTTCTCATGGGACCGATACTCCTAGTCCGACAATGCCGGAAGGGTGTGAATTGGAATCATTGTTCCTTAGCAGTCGTGTTCCTAACAGTCGTGTTCCTTAGCAGTCGTGTTCCTTAATAGTCGTGTTCCTTAATAGTCGTGTTCCTTAGCAGTCGTGTTCCTTAGCAGTCGTGTTCCTCAGTAGTCGTGTTCCTTAACAGTCGTGTTCCTTAGCAGTCGTGTTCCTCAGTAGTCGTGTTTCTTAACAATCGTGTTCCTTAGCAGTCGTGTTCCTCAGTAGTCGTGTTCCTTAGCAGTCGTGTTCCTTAGCAGTAGTGTTCCTCAGTAGTCGTGTTCCTTAGCAGTCGTGTTCCTTAATAGTCGTGTTCCTAGCAGTCGTGTTCCTTAGCAGTCGTGTCTCTTAACAATCGTGTTCCTTAGCAGTCGTGTTCCTCAGTAGTCGTGTTCCGTAGCAGTCGTCCTTGAAGAAAGGCTTATGAGGCAAGATCTCACGATCTCAAGGGACACTTCTCTGCCCTACCCGTAAATTTTAACCAACCCGGGCCGTGCCTATTCAATGCCATTCACCAAATTAGCACTATAGGGACAAAAATCAATCAATCAAGCACTTTATGGACAAATATACGGAAAAGCACGACTGTACAATCAATCAATCGAGCACAACGAGAAAGCTGCGCGAAAGCAGCCAATCAGAGAGAAGTGAATCAGATTGAACGTTCAATGGAGTGCAGGGCCATACCGAGGGAGACGGAGCTTAGCTGTCCCTTGAGATCGCGAGGATACGGTACCTCGCATTAAGTGCGATCTAAATATTGCGTAATGAAAGGAGGATAAGTGGATGGTCTGGACCCTTGATACTCACCAGTAAAATAGACCCTGCCCTTCAGTACAATTATCTGGGTAGGTGGGTGGTCGAAAAAGGTCATTTTTTAATTACGTAATATATGCATGGCGCATGGCGCAGTACTTCACTGATTTCGACACGAACCGACTCTTTTGGAAAGTCAAAAGTCCCGACTTCAAGGAGGTTCATCCCGTTGCCACAATAAGCTGCTTGTGCTTAGCCGAGCTGCTTCGACCCAAGACATACAACTTTGGTCCTCGAGGTCGATGAAAATCGTTTTTTTTAGGAGTTCTTGCCACTGATAAACAATAGAGACGTACAAGGGTTAGGTCCGTGTGAGAGTTCGCACTTCAGTAGCGGTCAGTGGCGGTACGGATTGGGTTTTCCAGTCTAAAGTCAGGCTGACCTTTCATTAAGCCGTATTTCTTGGAGGACGAAGTGCTTGGCTACCGCGTCCCGCTGAAGCAAGGTGACCACTACATGGCCGGAGACCGATCGAGTCTACCGTCCTCCTGTCACCAATTTAGTTCGGTCTACGCCGACGACCACTGGTGGCATTCACATTTTTACTCCGTACCAATCTCTTAACGTATTCAAGACCACACATCACCGGGATGGGCTTCGGCGGCAGCGAGGTCGCGCGGCATACATACAACCTCCGACCACGAAGACCTCATTGTCCCCTTGCTGAATCGTCCAACAATGCTGCCGCTCCTGCTAGACGCGTTCGCAGCCGTTCTCGTTCGGTGAAGCAGGAACAGCACGTCCCGCCGCTGCCGACGCCCATCGAGAACAAAGCACTACCTCGCAGCTGTCTGCGGTTGAATCCTTGTGAGACTCCGCGGTTGCGGGTCTCCAGTGCCCGGAAGTTGGTTCGGTTCCGGCGGATGCAACGGCGACGCAGCAAACGCCAGAGCGCGCGAGTGCGCAGGGAAAAGGAGAAGGAACATAAGCGGAGTCGTTCCGGGTCGGTCGCGTCTCGACAGTCCAGCAGCAGGAGCGGCAGTTTGAGTGATCGGCAGGTCAGCAATGGAAACTATCAATCAAACGTATAGATAAGAATTCGAAGGACCCTTTTTCAGATTGGCATTCGGAAGAGAAAAGCTTTTCTCGCGCGCATTCGTTCGCAGGAACCGGATATTGATAAGCAATGCGTTATCCGGCGAACCGAGAGCGACGATGTATTGATCAGACAGAAGCGACACATTCTGGCGAAGAAGACACTGAAGAGGAATCAGAAAGCCATCAGCCATATTACCAGGATCGAATCGAGTGCGCCGATCGGCAAAGGTGGATTCGGAGAGGTCAGATATAGACTTTATAGTTAGGGACCCAGGGTAGAAGGCCAATATAGAGGCAGACACAGAGACACAGAGATGAAGAGAAAGACAAATAGACATACCGACAGACAGACAGACAGACAGACAGACAGACAGACATACAGACAGGCATTGAGCAAACGGGTTTTCGTTAGGTATCTGGATGGGTGGTGACACAGAAAGACAGCACTCGCACAAGAGTAGCGGTCAAAAGTTTCGACCCGGTTGACGGCGGACAGAAGCTCGCCCGCGCTGAAGCATCCGTGATGGCCGAATTCGAATCCCTCCTGGGAATCCGCATGCTGCTATGGTTCGTCCCACATAAGCCAACATCATTTCCCGCCGATTTTCCCGCTCCTTCCATCATCATGCCGCTTTTCGAAAGTAAGGTGCTCTTACAATCTTCTGCCCTCATACACGTGTACACGTGTACTCACACACATACTCATACACATACTCATACACATGTACTCACGATAAATACACTGTACTGAGATTCAAACATTCATTTCTGGCATTCTTACAGCTCGCAACTGCGCATCCCCTTCCTTGCATAACCTGGTGTTCGAGAAGAAACTCATCCAACCAACCGTCGGTTGGATCCTCCGAACTCTCATCCATATCCTCGTCGCCGTATCGAAGCTTCACGCTGCCGGCTGGGCTCACGGAGATCTCCATGGAGGCAATATCATCCTGCACAACCGCAAGGTCATCCTCATCGATTACAGCAAGGCCAATCGGAAAAACCGACCATACGTTTACAGCCTCGTTAGTATACTAAAAGTTGTAGTATACTATAGTATATAGTTAATATATATAGTATAGCATAATATAGTATATAGTTAGTATATAGTTAGTATATATAGTATAGGTAAAATAATATATTTAATATTTGTTGTTTACGACAACGCATGAACGGATTTTTCTACTGTCTCTTCAGGATCCCGGTCCGAGTCCAGGAATCGACTGGGTGAAGCGACTAGATTGGATCGAGCCCCTCGCGGTGATCGGGCAAGACTGCTGTTCACGGGCGGCCGACATTTGGAGTTTAGGCAAACTGACGGACGCTCTGCTGGAACTGTCGTTGTCCTACTCCCGAGTGCTGAGAGCTAAGGAAGAGCGGCATCTGACTAGACTGCACGCTTTTATTCATTTGGCGTTTCATAAGCGGAAGAGTCGTCCGGACGCGAAGTTTCTCATTGAGGTGCTCCGATCGAGAAGCTTTTCTTCTCTTAATCTGTGTTCCTGCCAGAAAACCTGCGAAATGCTTCAGAAAGCATAACCCTTTTCCTGCCACGAAAAGGACTCTTCAATACCATGACTAATAAAGGTGTACACGCGTGGCACAAACCTTGCGCTAATCGAGTTAAGCCACTACACTCGTTCGTCGCAACGGCTGTTGTGCACAACCCCGAGTGAAAGTGCTTAATTCGGTCAGCGCAAGGTTATTGCCACGTGTGTAGTAGCACTCTTACTAGGGCAAGAACTGAGATTTTCCCTCCCGATCGGAATGAAATTTTTTTTAAATTTTTAAATCTGTTCACATATTATGATTTCACATTGGAATCTCGAGCTGGAAATCGCATCCGCGGTTTCAGAACAAAATAAGGAAGAGAAAACATTTCCGCACTACTTTGTGTTATACCCCGGGGCTTGATTGATTGATTCATTTGTGACGTTGCATACGACCCTAACAGGTAAACCTGGTGGAATTAGAAGCGCCATATTTCTTTATGCTTTACTTAAGGGAATCACGCACGAACCGAATACGCGGCAGACAGTTCTAATCGTACGAAAAACACATTACGCGAAAGATTGTTGGCGAATAAAAAAGGAGCAGTACTCGAAGGTCAACGTTACGGGGCAACTCTACCCACAACTTTTCAATAAATCAACCAACCAACTCACAAAGCGAGGGAAAAGAGTTCGTTCGCTTTACTACTTCCATCCATTTCGGATTTTCCGCTCGGAGACGTAGAGAAGACTCAATTCTCAGTAATTCAGACACACAAAGTTACATTTGAGACGACGGGCGAGATGGACAAGAGCATGTCCTACCACAGCTGCAGTACCGGCGACAGTTACGGTCCTCCGGACAACATCAACCGGATGGCCGACTTTGACATGGACCCACGGCTGAGCCACTCCCATCACAGCCACCACTACCACCACAACCATCCACAACAGCAGAACAGCTTCGCCAAGTACCGCGACGGAGACGGTGCGGGCGCGGAGACCGCTTGCTTCAACCCGGACGGGGCTTGGCCAAATTTCTACGTTCTGCACCGGGAGACGGGCCGACTCTACGGCAACGGCGGTCGGAGGAACCCGGCTGATGACCAACCATACGACAGTAAGTATCGGACCTTGATTCCGCAGCGGCGCCCCGGCGACCAGTTCGACCACCAAGCCAACGCGAAAAACTCGAAGACCAAGCCGGAGCCCGCGGCTGGACCAACGCAGAGGGGTGTTCGTCTCCGTTCAGCGTGGACCTACTGGCATGTTGCCGCGGAGGGCGGCACGGAGGAGGACTGGAAGGCCGGGATGAAGCCAATGTGCACGTTTGACTTCAAGGAACAGTTCTGGGGAATGTGGAATTCAATCAAGCCTCCGTCGGTGAGTGCTCTTTAACCGGATTAGGTCTGTCTGTCTGTCTGTCTG